>CAUYRT010027890.1:0-47626 GCA_963574885.1 Lepilemur ruficaudatus | reverse complement strand
GTGTTGCGGTGGCCAAAGGCAGAGACTCGGGGCTCAGGCAGTTCTGGGTTTGAATCTTAGCTCTGCCACTCACTAGCTGTGTGATGCTGGGCGAGGGGCTTTGTCTCTCGCGCTGAGCCTCAGATGCCTCCTCTGTGTGATAGGCCAGGCGCTTGCTAAGCCACTCGTGGACGGCAGCGCCGCGGGATGCAGGACAGCATCTCTGTCCAGGGCATGGATGCTGGAGGGCGTCAAGCTCTGGCTCTGTGCTTTACCAACTGGGTGGCCTGGGGAAGTAACTTAGCTCTTTGTGCCTCAGTTTCTTCTTCTGTGTAATGGGTATGATAATAGTACTGACCTCCCAGGGACTTCTTGAAGATGAAGAGAGATAATACGTTAAGTAATTTCAGAATTGCTGACCCAGCAAACCTAACAGATTCAATATTTGTCTGCTGGTCTTCAGTTTTACATCAGTTATCTCCCCACCTTTGCTTTGGTTATGTGTTTTACATGATACACAGAAATTTCATTTGTTTGTATGGGGCATTTCCCCTTCTTCATGTTTTATTTATTTTATTTTTTAATTTTTATTTTTTAGATAGGTTTGCTCTGTTGCTCAGTCTGGAGCACAGTGGCCTAATCATAGCTCATTGCAGCCTTGAGCTCTGAGGATCAAGCTGTCCTTCTGCCTCATCCTCCCCAGTAGCTAGGACTACAGGAATGTACCACTATGACTGGATAATGGTGTGTTTTTTTTTGTTTATTTTTTTTTCTGCAGAGACAGGGTCTTGCTATGTTGCCCAGGCTGGTCTCCAACTCCTGGCCTCAAGCCATTCTCCCACCTCAGCCTCCCAAAGTGCTGGGATTATAGGCGTGAGCCTTCCATGCTTTTTAAAAATATATTTTTGGGGGGGGTGGTATGTGAAATATTCATATAGTGTTGAAAGTTAGAGCTGTCTTTGTGTCACTGGATCTTGCCAGGCTGCTTGCCCAGGTCCTCATGCCAATGAATGCTGTCTCCCCAGCTGCAAAGGAGAGTTCCTGTTTCCTCCCATTCTTGTCAGCACTTGGTATCATCAGCCTTTTTAGATTTTTCCCAGCCTGATGGGTGAGAAGTGATATCTCACTGTGGTGCATGCATTTGCATTTTTTTGATAACTGCAAGCTTGAGCATCCTTGTCCCTTTTGGTTTGGGTTTCAGAGGAGACATTTGGAGGCAGGCCTCAGCACAGGACTCCTCCGTCGTTTTCCCAGCAGAGGGAGCCCAAGGCAGTGAGTGACTCTGTGGGCCGCAGTCCCCAGATGGAGCCCAGCTGGGCCTCAGGAGCTGCTGCTGGGGAGAGGAGGAGCCTCCCAAGGCCCAACTGTCCCCAGGCCCTGGGCATGTGCAGGAGGGAGGGTTTGCTGCCTTCCTGGCACATTTCTTGGCTTCCCCACCCCTCAGGCCACGGGGACCAGGCTGGGCAGAGGGAGATGCTGGCCCTGGGTCTGGGGGTGTGATGTGTGAGTGATCTGTCCCCCTCTGCCTCTCTCTGGGCCTCTCAGTCCTTCTCCCCCAGCCTCTTTGCGTCTCTTTGTTTCTCTTAGTGTCTTTTAGTTTCTCTCTGTCTCTCTGCTTGCCTCTCTCCGTCCTTCTGTCTCCATCTCTGTGTCTCTCTCTCTTTATGTCTCTCTCTCCTGCTCTCTCACTCTCTTCTCTGTCTCTTTGTATTTGGATTCTTCTCCCACCCTGGTGTCTGCCTCTGTCCCTTGTGTCCTCCCCCTCGTCCTCACCCCAGCCACTGCAGCAGGCTCCCTGAGACCCCACATCCCAGGTCGAGGCCATGTGACCCAGAGAGTCCTCTCTCAGGGCCTCCTGCCAAGCTGTCCTTACCGGCCAAGGGGCCAGATGGTGGAGTCCCAAGCCCCAGCTTCCCAGCCCTCGGGGGCCCAGCCAGCTGGTCTGGCTCTGCCGCAGGCCTCTGCCATCTGAGGGGGACCAGCCAGGGGAAAACAAACGAGAGGCTTTGCAGCTGCTGAGCCGAGTCCCTGGAGTCCCCTCGTCATGTCCGCCCCAGCCCTAGGCAAAGCTCCTTCTCTGTCCCATGTTTCTGCATCCAGCTCAGCATGGTCAAGGTTTGAATCCCCATTCCACTACTGTGTGACTGTGGGCACGTGACCCCTCCTTTCTGAGACTCGCCCCTGCCCCCAATTACAGGGAGGCAGAGTGGCTGAGAGCTTCGGTTTTGTGGTCTGATTGTCCTGGGTTCAAATTCTGGCTCTGCCACGTGCGTCCCTCCCGAAGCTGTGTGCTCGGTCGAAAAGGATGACCTTCCCGGAGAGAGGAGGACTATTCTTCTGTCACGGGTATACGAGGCTCTGCTCCCCTGCTAGAACCTCCGAACAAGCTCTCAAATTCTGGCTCTGGCACATTTTAATCTCAACCAGTGACTACGCTCTGAGACTCAGTTTCTGAAACAGGAAAATGGGAAGGCAGCAAGGTGGGTCCAAGTAGGAATCAGATTGACCTGGGGGGCAGGGCTTGCTTTGTCACTGCCTACCCTGCGCCTGGCACCTGAGGCTGTTTTGGAAATAGTTGCCTCTGTTGTTTTTAGCCTAAGGTATAATTTACAGATCAG
The DNA here is from genome assembly GCA_963574885.1 of Lepilemur ruficaudatus. NCBI lineage: Eukaryota > Metazoa > Chordata > Mammalia > Primates > Lepilemuridae > Lepilemur > Lepilemur ruficaudatus. Next base: position 45,029 of record CAUYRT010027890.1, on the reverse strand, counting down.
AAAATGCACATTTTTAAAGTATACAATTCATTGGTCTTTCATATAGTCACTAAGTCCAGCAATCCTCACCACTAATTCCAGAACATTTTTCTCACTCCAGAAAGAAACCACTTCCCATTAGCAGTCACTTGCCCATTTCCCCGCTACTAATCTAGTTTCTATCTCTATCAGTTTGCCTATTCGGACATTTCATATACATGGAATCAAACAATATATTGTGTTTTGTGGCTGGCTTCTTTCTCTTAACATGTTTTCAAGTGTCATCCATGCTATAGGATGATGTACCAGTACTTCCTGGCTCCTTTGGTTTTAATATTTAAAGCTAGCTTAATTTCAAAATTTTTAACGTTTAAGACTACCCAGCTAAGGTAAGGAGAATAGCATGGTGACTGATCCAACAAACCAAGTCAACACACATTTGCAGAGCACCTGCTTTGTGCCAGGCACACTGGGATCCAATCGTGAATGAAACGAACATCTCTGTCTCCCCCCGACCTCATATGCCGTTGTGAGTTTTAAATGAGTTAATGCTTGTCAATCGCTTGGAGTAGTACCTGGCATGCAGTGAACATCAGGATATGTTACCAATTGTTGTTGTCAGGGTGACAAGTTCAAACAGTCTTAGCACTTTGGGAGGCCAAGGCAAGAGGATGCTTGAGGCCAGGAGTTCAAGACCAGCCTGAGCAGCATAGCAAGACCCCATTTCTATTAAAAAAAAAAACCAGAAAAATTAGCTGGGTTTGGTGGTGCATATCTATAGTCCCAGCTACTCCAGAGGCTGAGGCAGAAGGATCGCTTGAGCCCAGGAGTTTGAGGTCACAGTGAGCTGTGATCGGGCCACTGTACTCTAGAGTCTAGCCCGGGCAACAGTGCAAGACCTTGTCTCAAAAAAAAAAAAAAGTTCAAACAGAAGGGCATAATGTGAAAAGTAAGTATTCTATGCATATACATGCACATTTATGTAATATATATACTATACAAGAACCTGATGTTTTCACTTGACAAAACATTCTGGACATCCTTCCTTGTCACAAAATGTGGATATACCCTGTTCTTTTAAACTCTTGCAGAATATTTCACGGGGTGGTTTGACAATCTGTCTTTAAGCAGCCTTCTCTTGAGAGACCTTTGAGCTGTTTCCAGACTACTGCTAGTATAAATAACGCTACAGAAGACATCCCTGTCCGTATGTATTTAAGCCCATGTGCAAGTATTTCTGTAGACAATGGTCCTCAAAGTAAAATTTCTGGACCAAAAGGTATATGCGGTAAAAATTTTTGGTAGATGTTGCCAAGTACCTTCCTGAAAAGGCTTTAGCTTTTTCACACCTGCCATATGACAGCAGCCGTGTGACAGAAGCCAACTCCTCATGTAGTCACAATCAGTAGGTATTTATTATCAAGCTTTTTCATCTCTGCTAATGTGAGAGGTGAAAGATCCCATCTCGTAGCTATTTTAATTTGCACTTAATTTGCGTGTTGAAAGAGGCTGAACATTTCCTGTATTTAATGAGCATTACACTTCTGTGTCCTTTGCCCATGTTTGCAGAAAAGGATGACATTAAATAGATGTTCAAAATATGTGGCATTTTTTGTAGAAGAGCGTCAGTCCCTGGAATTATTCCCTCTCAGACTATGCAGTCACTTGCTGGCGATGCTGTCTGTGGAGGGATTTTCATCTAATGGGGAGCTGGAGCTTGACATTTCAGGCGATTTTTAAGAGTTTCCTGGCTGGGCGCGGTGGCTCACGCCTGTAATCCTAGCACTCTGGGAGGCCGAGGTGGGCGGATAGTTTGAGCTCAGGAGATCGAGACCAGCGTGAGTAAGAGCAAGACCCCATCTCTACTAAAAATAGAAAAAATTAACCAGGCGTGGTGGCGCATGCTGGTAGTCCCAGCTACTCGGGAGGCTGAGGCAGGAGGATCTCTTGAGCCCAGGAGTTTGAGGTTGCTGTGAGCTAGGCTGACGCCACGGCACTCTAGCCCAGGCAACAGAGCAAGACTCTGTGTCCAAAAAAAAAAAAGAGTTCCTGAATATTAATGCATTCTTATTTTTCTACATCACTACAGTCATTTTGTAGGCAAAAGGTTCTTTGTGAAGGAAGTTCTGGGAGAACTGTTTTATTTTTCTCTGATTTCTGCAGCTTGTTATTGTGCTTTTTAAGTTTCCATCTCACGTGCCTTGGCTTGTTACGAGGGTTCTCACCCATTTTTATGATTCCTATAGGTTGTGGACTGTTTCAGTCAGGACTCTGCGGAGTGCAGCTCGTAAGGACTCCAACCCACACTGAAGGAGGCTAAAAGGGGACTTTATTGGCTCACATAGCTGAAAACCCCAGGGCTGTGCAGCTGCCGGAATGGCTGGATTAGTTACTCAAATTATGTCCGCAGGAATCTCTCTGCCTCCGTTTCTGAGCGCTGCTTTCTTCTCTGTTGGCTTCATTGTTTGGCAGTATCTTCCCTGATGGTGGCAAAATGGCCCCCAGTACCCCAGGCCTCCAGCATATTGTTGGTTTAGGAACCCCATGGGGGGGAGAGAGAGCGCGTCTTCTGCACGCACGCGCGGGCACTCACCCACACACACATTTCTCGAAAAAGCGGGAAGAGTTTTCATTGGCTCAGCTTGGGTAACATGACCACCCCTCATCCAATCCCAGGTGGCCATGGTGATGTCAGTGCTGTGATTGGCCAGGCTTGGGTCATGTGACCACTGAGACCTGTAGGTTTCATGAGCCCTTCGGGAAGCTCAGGACATGAGATTGAGATTTCACGTGCTGGGAAGGAGGGGGTGGATGTCGGGCCGGCGAAACCGACAGCTCTGCGCTGCAGAACCTGGGAACGAAAGCTTTGACTGGGTTCTTGAGTTCTGTGTTTTGTTTTGCAGTCATTTGCCACAATCTGTTCCCACTTAATTTTATTATTGTTATTTTGTTTCTCTTCTCTAGCTTTCCTCCATCTGCTTAGAATCACACTAGTAATATATGAATATATTATTTTGGTAAAAGATTTTACTACCCTGGAAATCTTTAGTAAAGCATAAAGTATCCCTTTAATCTGCCTCCCCAAAGGGATCCTCAATTATTATTTGACCTTCACTCTTCTAGACCTCTTTCTATGGGTTGACAAGTGGATTTTTAACATTTTACATTTATTTGTTGTTCGTGTTTAATTTAAATTTTTGAATACATAAGTTTCCATGGTTCAGACATCAAAAATATATAGAAATTCCTATGTGAAAATTCTCTCCTTCATCCCAGTTTCCTATTCACTAAGTTCTCATCCCCCCAATAGATACCATCTGTTATTAATTTCCTATTTACCCCAGGGGATTCTTTTGCATGTACAATCCTCTATGAATATATATTCATAGGTAGGTTGTAAATTACTTGTTCCTGTTAACAGAAACTCTTGGCCATTATTCCATACTGGGATGGATTTGTTTTAACCATTTCACTCTGGATGTGTATTAAAGTTGCTTCTAATTTTTTTTCCATTACAAACTCTGCTATGATGAACATCTTTGGACAGATGTCTTTGTACATATGTGCCAGTATTTCTTTAGATGTGTTCCTAGAAGTGCAAGTTCTGGGTCAAGCGTATCCACATTTTCATGCAAGGACCTGCCAAATTGTCTTCCAAAAAGGCTCTACCAATTTGCACCACCACAGACAGTGGCTCGGCGTGCCTGTATTTCAGCATCTTTGCCAACACTAGATACTATCGATCTTTTACATTTTTGCCAATCTGATGAATAGAAAAGGATGTCTTGTTTTAATTTGCATTTCCCTGCTGATTAGCAAGACTCGGCATCGTTTCATAGGCTTATTTCTTCTGGGTGTTGCCTGTTCACACCTGATGCCTATTTCTTTTGGGGGCAGTCTTCTTCTTTGCTGATATCATCCATTCATGCATTGAACAAATCACAATTGAAGGCCTACTGTGTGCCAGGCACTGTTCTAGGCTCTCGGGAATACAACAGTGAATGTAACACAGCCCCTGCCCCCATGGGGCTCACATTGTAGAAGCAGGAAACCAATAAAAAAACACAACAAGTAAAGAGACAGAGTTGTCCAATGGTGGTAAGTGCTATGAAGACAAAGGAAGCAGGAAAGGGGAACTCTTTGTTAAAGAAACTAGTTCCTTGCTCTAATATGTACCAAATATTTTTACAGTTTGTCATTTGCCTACTAACTGTATCTACGAAATTTTGGTTGATGCAGGAGTATTTTTATTTTTTATATGGTAACATTTGCAAATCTTTCCCTTTATGCTTTTTATGCTTGGAAAGGTTTTCTCCATCCCAAGATTATAAAAGCATTTGCCCAGGTTTTCTTCTGGTGCCTTATGGATTTACTTATTCCGTTTAAGTCTTTAATCCATCTGGAATTGTTTCCAGTGTAAAGAGCAAGGAAGGGATCCAGCTAAATTGGTTAGCCAGTTGGCCCCTGACCATTCATTAAATAATCCATCTTTTCCTTGGCGATTTGAAATGGCGTCTATAAAATACATGAATTTTCCTGTGTATTTGGGTCTGCTTTTGCACTTTCTGTCTATCCCTATGGCACAGCGACCATCCAGATCACTGCAGCTTTGCATTTATGTTTGACATCTGGAAAGGTTGGCTCTTTGGACAAATTAATTCTCTTGGCCTCAGTTTGCTCCTTTGTAAAATAAGGATACTATCAACTTTTAAGCGTTGTTCTGAGAATTAACGGATCACTTTAGTTCTAGGGGTCAGGTAAGCCTTTTTGAGAAGGTAATATTTGAAATGAAATCGAATGGACGAGGAAGAGCATGCCCGGCAGAGGGAACAGCAAAGGCAAAGGCTCTGAGGCAGGGACTAGCGTAGTGTGTTGCAGGATCGTGGGGAGGGCAGAGCTTCTGGCGGGGATTGAGCAAGCGGAGGAAAGTGGGGAGGAGAGTGGAATGGTGGGTCGCCGTGAGAGGCTGGAGCTGTCACCAGGAGGGTACTGAGGAGCCACAGCAGGATCGGGAGGGAGGGTGGAGCCCGCTGACCCTGCCCCTGTTCCCACAGTCCATGGAGTCCCAGGTGGAGGAGTGGTACCGCGAGGTGGGAGAGTTGCAGGCGCAGACGGCGGCGCTGCCGCTGGAACCCGCGAGCAAGGAGCTGGTGGGCGAGCGGCAGAACGCGGTGGGCGAGCGCCTGGTGCGCCTGCTCGAGCCCCTGCAGGAGCGCCGCCGCTTGCTGCTGGCCTCCAAGGAGCTGCACCAGGTGGCGCACGACATAGACGACGAGCTGGTGAGGGCCTGCGCGGGGATCTGGGGCCGCGCCAGGGTAATGCGAGGGGGTGGGGCGGGGCGTGAGGTGCCGGGCGGGGGTTGGGGGGTTGGGACGGGGTGACACCGTGGCAGGTCCGAGGGTGCAGAGGGCTGAGAGACTCTCCCACTGGTACGCTGATGGCCTCAAACACTCAGTCCTTCGCTTACTTAGTCATCACTCTTTCACGTTCATTTACTCACGTTTAGTCACTCGATGATTTATCCATGAGGTCATTTATCTATGCTCTTACTCATCCTTTCTTCCTCCATTTATTTACTGATTACTTATTTATTCAGTCATCCACTCATCTGTTCGTTTCCTCATTCAATCACTCACTTCCTGATTTGCTCATTCGTTCATTCACTCTCCCTCGATCATTCTGGGCCCGGCCCTGTGCTTGGGTCAGGGTTACAGGGGTGACCAAGGCAGATCCCGTTGCTGCCCTTAGAAGCCTCAAAGTCCAAGGAGGAAAACAGACTGGTCCCCAGACAGTGACAACCCCCAGGGTGGTTAGAAATATGATGGGGGAGTTTAGGGACTTGTGGGAACCCAGGGAAGACAATTGGACAAGGTTCAAGGCCAGGGAGAGCTTGCTGAAGGAGCGGGTGTCTGAGCTGAGACCTGAAGGAAGAGCAGGAGCCAGGCAGCTGAAGGAGCGGGAATGGAGTTCCAGGAGGCAAGACCTGCATGTGCAAAGGCCCGAGTGCGAGAGCAAGACCGCTTGTCACGAGAGGAGGCTGAAGATGTGACCAGGCTCTTCGGCAAGGAAGGGCCTTGAATGCCGTGCAAAGGGCTTAAGGTTCGGTCGGGATGCCGGGGGCTCTTGGGTGCATTCTCCCCCCACCTGCTCCCTGTGTCCTCTCCAGGTGTGGGTTCAGGAACGGCTGCCACTGGCCATGCAGACAGAGCGAGGCAGCGGTTTACAGGCCGTCCAGCAGCACATCAAAAAGAACCAGGTGAGCAGAGCCAGGGGAGGGGTGAGTTAGGACACATTTGGATACAAGTGACAGAAAATAGCTCAAAGTGATTAAAGGCAAAAAAAAAAGTTTATTGGCTCTTGTCATTGAAAAGATCATGGACCACAGGTATAGGTGGATCCAGGTGCTATCAGATATTTTCTGAATCTCTCAGCTCTGGTTTTTCTTTTTCTGTGTTAACTTTGTTCTCAGGCCAACTCTCCTCTCCTGGTGATAAAAGGCATCTGGCAGATTCAGGTTTACATCCCACCAGCAAAACTGGCGAGAATTTCTCCCTCTCAGTAATTTCAGCTGTAATCACAGGGACGAACTCCGACCGGCTCAGCCTGAGCCACATGCCCATCCCTGAACTAACTTGATGGCCAGGGGTTTGGCCTGCTCCTTAGCCTGGCCTGGGCTAACAGGCCCATTCCTGGAACCTGCTGGTGGAGTCAGCTTTAATTACCTGAGCTGAGATGGAGGCTAAGGAGTTCCCCAAAGGAAAATCAGGGTCCCTTGACCAGAAACAAGGGGAATAGCTATGGGGCAAGGAGCAAGTAAACCAACCAACAAAAAACCAAAAATTCAAAACACCGATAAAAGGGACAAAGACAGTAAACAAGAGGGTGCTGACCCCTAAACTGAACAAGGTCGGGGAGGGGGCTTTTGAGCCCCTAAAGTCTCTGGATCTCTGTTCATCCCTCTGGGCCTCAATTTCCCCATCTAAACAAGTAGAGAGTTGGTTCAGAGCAGTGGTTCTCAAACTGCATAGCAGAGGAACCCTTTGCTCAAAGCAACTCTTTCACCAAGGCTCAAAGTAAGACACCTAATAATGATAATAATGCATTGATTAAAAACTTACTGTATCGTAAGTACTATTCTAGGGGGATATGTTGATTATTTAATTTAATCCTCTCAATGGCCCTAGAAGGTAGATACTGTCATTATGCCCATTTTACCAAAAAAAAAAAAATATATATACATATATATACATACATATATATATATATATATGTGTGTGTGTGTAAGTTTTGGGAGGCTAGGACACTGAAGGATGCTGGGGAGTTGGAACCACAAATTATTTTGGAAGGTTCGTGATCATGCTGCACTAGATGGAGTTCTTTAAGAGACTGGAGTTTTTCTTAGATTTTGTTTTTCTATTTGGTGAAAATACTCTTGGCTATCGACAGTGTTGGGAACAAACAGAACTGGCCCGTTATTTTCAGTTGGGCAAACTGATCAAGTGCACTTAATGCTCAAAATTGCGGGGACTTGGCTGCGTGTGATGAGTGCTACATACCTGGGGGCTGTTAAGCAGACACTAGCAGCTCACAGGGATCACGCATTTGCTGCGTGCTGGGCTCAGTTCTAAGTGCTCCATGGTTAATCGCCTCATGACAATCCCATAAGGTAGATCTTTGCAGGCTACCACTAGCCGTGTGACTTTGCAAGTTCCACACCTTCTCCGTGCCTCAGTTTCCCTATCTGTAAAATGCGAATGATGCTGCTGTCTGGCGCATGGGGTTGGAGTGAGGAGGTGTGCAGCCACATTATATAAAGCCCTTACTCAACAAGGCGTCTGGCAGGTCGCAGACACCCAAGAAGCCTTGGCTGTTATTATTTCCGTTTACCAGTTGGGGAAATTGAGGCACATGAGAAGTTAAATAAGCTGCTCAGAAAGTACAGCGCTGCTTGAGGGAACTTTCTGGGGGAGATGAACTGTTCCGTATCTTGTTCTGGGCACGTGATGTAGGCATCTGTAAAACTGTGTTGAGCTGTGTTCAAATCATGTCACTTCTTACTACCTGCTTGTTCTCAGGCATCCTACTGCGCCCCTCTGTCCCTGTTTCCCCACCTGCGGGACAGGGGTGTGCGTGAGCGAGTATCTGCAAAATGCTCACGTGGTGCCTGGCACGTGGAGAGCGATCTGAGGACGCTTGTTGTTATTCCGGGGGCCTTGCCAAGCCGCAGAGGTCCACGCGGTCTTGCGGGGCCTCGGGGACGTCCCTCTCCATCCTCACCGCCCCCCCCCCACCTGCCGTCCCCAGGGCCTGCGGCGGGAGATCCAGGCCCACGGGCCTCGCCTGGAGGAGGTGCTGGAGCGCGCGGGCGCGCTGGCGTCGCTGCGCAGCCCCGAGGCGGAGGCCGTGCGCTGCGGCCTAGAGCAGCTGCAGAGCGCCTGGGCCGGCCTGCGGGAGGCGGCCGAGCGGCGACAGCAGGCGCTGGACGCCGCCTTCCAGGTGGAGCAGTACTACTTCGACGTGGCCGAGGTGGAGGCGTGGCTGGGCGAGCAGGAGCTGCTCATGATGAGTGAGGACAAGGGCAAGGTGCGCCCGGGCTGGGGGTGAGGGGGGCCTGGGGACGCTGGAGCCCCCGGGGCCGCCGCTACCGCCTCATCGCGGGCGCCATGTGCCTGCAGGACGAACAGAGCACCCTGCAGCTGCTCAAGAAACATCTGCAGCTGGAGCAGGGCGTGGAGAACTACGAGGAAAGCATCGCGCAGCTGTCGCGCCAGTGCCGGGCGCTGCTGGAGATGGGGCACCCGGACAGGTGGGCGGGCGAGGGGCGGGGCCGGTTCGTAGGGGATGGTCCTGCAGGACCTGGCGCTTCGCTGTTGGAACTTGAGACAGGGCCAGATTTGGACATTGGGTGGGGAGAGGTCCTTCTTGCTGTGTGCTGGAGCCCTCGGGCTTCGGGCTTCAGACTTGGGCAGGCAGGCTGCCTGGAGGCGAGAGTGGGGGGTGGGGAGAGGAGAGAGGATGGGATGCTGCCCAGGGGTGGTTGAGAGGGTGGGGCCAGGAGCACTGGGCCTTGAGCGTAGTGGTGGGACCTCCTCATTGTGGGAGGAAGGGAGAGGTGATGTCCAGGACTGAGTTAGAGAAGTAATCACTCAAGATAGGCATGGGTCCTCCTCTACCCAGTGTCTGGGCAGTGTCTGGGAGGACAGAAAAGTCTGGAGTGCTGGGATTGGGTATGGGGCAGGGCCTCAGACCTCCTGGTGTAGTGGGGCTGTGCAGGCCTGGACCAGGGCTGGGATCTGAGTGGGGATGGGGGGAGACCTCTGTCAAGGTGAGATCTGAGTGGGGATGGGGGGAGATTGGGACTGACGGGGGTAGATTGGCTGGGGATCCCAGTGGGGAGTCTGGAGCCCCACCCAGGTCCCCTAATGGGAAGGATGTGGGTTGCAGAGGTCAACTCAGTGAGGCTGGGGTAAGGAGGAGCTCATCAGGCTAGGGGAGCAGAGCTTTCCCTGGGTGCCTAGATACAAGTACAGCTGAATTGAGACTTGCAGAAAACGGAGTCCGCCAGAGGGACTCTGAGAGGATGTGACCCTGCCTGGAGAGTCCGAGGAAACACAGCCCTGCCCTGGGAGGGAGGTGACAGGGGGTGGCAGCTCTGCCCCAGAAGTCTCAGGGGGCTCCATCCCTGCCCCTCCCTGTCCCCCACCAGCGAGCAGATCAGCCGGCGGCAGTCTCAGGTGGACCGCCTGTACGTGGCGCTCAAGGAGCTGGGTGAGGAGCGCAGGGTGGGCCTTGAGCAGCAGTACTGGCTGTACCAGCTCAGCCGCCAGGTGGACGAGCTCGAGCACTGGATTGCCGAGAAGGAGGTGGTGGCCGGTTCCCCCGAGCTCGGCCAAGACTTCGAGCATGTCTCGGTGAGCATCGTTAGAAGGAACAGTGACACCGGGGGCCATGGTGTGTGCTGCTAAGGTTCTCTGGGCCTCAGTTTCCCCATCTGTAGAGAAGGATAATAATAGCACTCACCTCTAGGCTCTGCTATGAGACAAACGAGTTACTATGATGGAAAGCACTTAGGACCGGTCACACCTAGTGCCTAATACGGCGTTAGTTATTATCATCTTATTATTGTCACTATTGCTACAGAGTAGGTGTTCTATAAGTGTTAGATATTAATTTGATGATGATGATTGTCATTACTCATGCTTGCCACACAGTGGGAAGTTGGAGGGGCTGGTGTAGGCAGCCCCTTTGCCCACTTTGCTGTCCCCACTTCCCGGTGGCAGGTGCTGCAGGAGAAATTCTCAGAGTTTGCCAACGAGACGGGCACGGCCGGGCGGGAGCGTCTGGCAGCTGTGAACCAGATGGTGGACGAGCTGATCGAGTGTGGCCACACGGCAGCGGCCACCATGGCCGAGTGGAAGGATGGCCTGAACGAGGCCTGGGCCGAGCTGCTCGAGCTCATGGGCACGCGGGCCCAGCTGCTGGCTGCCTCTCGAGAGCTGCACAAGTTCTTCAGTGATGCCCGAGAGCTTCAGGGACAGATCGAGGAGAAGCGGAGGCGGCTGCCCCGCCTGACGGCCCCGCCGGAGCCGAGACCCAGCGCCAGCTCCATGCAGAGGACCCTGCGAGCCTTTGAGCATGACCTGCAGCTCCTCGTGTCCCAGGTGGGGCGCCGGCGGCTGTAGGGGCAGGTGGGAGGGCCTGGGTGTCTGTGGGCAGCAGAGCAGGCAGAAATCAGGCTGTGGAGCTGGTCAAAATGAGGCAGTGGAACAGACAGAAAGCAGACCACAGAACAGGAAGAGATTACCTAACGGGCCAGAGAGAAAATGGACTGATTGCATGGTGTACAGAAGTCAGGTAGGGGCAGGAAAGGGCGGTGCCGTAGTTCTGATAGAAATCAAGACAGTGTTTCCAATAGAGATTGGACAGCGGTTCTCCGGAAACTGCGAGGTGAATTTTGCCTAAATCTAGATGGAGGGTCTAAATGGAATTGCAAGAGGGCTAAGAGAAATCTGACTGTGGTACAGACAGAAAGGAGAAGGCAGGTCTCTGATAGAGATGATGTGATTTTTCCAAAAGAAATTGGATGGAGGTGGGTTGAATGGAGAAGGCAAGAGAGCTAATAGAAATCAGGCCGAGGGGCTGACGGAGATTGAGGGGTGGATCTGAGCAATCAGAGGAAGTAAAACTGTGGGCCTAACAGGACTCAGGCGGCAGGACCAAGCAAATTGGATTGCAGGTCTAATGGAAGATAGACATTGGACACTTATATACTGGACAGATGATTGCTAGAAATCAGGCTGCGAGATGGACAGCAATTAAGTGGCGGAGCTGACAGAAATGGGGTGGTCACTCCAAAAGAAATCAGGTCATTGAACCAATAGAAATTGGGCAGGAGACTGACAGTGATTGAAAAGCCATTCTGAGCGAAACTGGGCTACTAGGAGGTAGAGGATCTGAAATAAATGGAGTGGAAACAATTATCTAGCATGTGTAATAGGCATCAGGGTGGAAAGGGGCTTCCTGAATGGAACAAAATAGAGGTGGGCCTGCCTGAAAAAGGAGGTGACCGTCCCTCTGGAAATAGAGCTCTTAGACCAAAGATATCAAGAACTGGACTGGAAAAAAAGCTAGTAGTAGATCTAAAAGAAGTCAGAGGCCGGGTGTGGTGGCTCAGGCCTATAATCCTAGCACTTTGGGAGGCTGAAGCAGGAGGATTGCTGGAGGCCGGGAGTTTGGGACCAGCCTGGGCAGTAGCGAGACCCAATCTCTACAAAAAAAAAACAAAAAATTAAAAATTAGCTGAGCCTGGTGGCGTGCACCTGTAGTCATTCCCAGCTACTTGGGAGGCTGAGACAGGAGGCTCTCTTGAGCCCAAGAGTTTGAGGTTGCAGTGAGCTATGATGGTGCCACTGCACTCTAGCCCAGGCAGCAGAGCAAGCTTCTTTCTCAAACAAATGCATGAATGAAGTCAGAATGCAGGTAAGTCAAAGAGAAGTCAGGCAATGGACCTAAAGGAAGCCCAGTTGTGGGATCGTGGGGCACATGCTGCTCACACCTTGGGGCTCTGCACTCAAGCGGATGGGGGGAAAGAGTGGGCAGAGCCTGGGCCCCGTGGAGGGCTGGTGCTCGACCCAGCGTGTCCCCCAGGTGCGGCAGCTGCAGGAAGGGGCGGCCCAGCTGCGGACCGTGTACGCGGGCGAACACGCCGAGGCCATCGCCAGCCGGGAGCAGGAGGTGCTGCAGGGCTGGAAGGAGCTGCTGGCAGCCTGCGAGGATGCCCGCCTGCACGTCAGCTCCACGGCCGATGCCCTGCGCTTCCACAGCCAAGCCCGCGACCTGCTCTCCTGGATGGATGGTATCGCCGGCCAGATCGGGGCAGCTGACAAGCCCAGGTGCCCCTCGTCCCCCCTCGGGCTTCCTACCTGTCTCTGGCAGCCTCCCTTGGCCACCCCCAGCCCATCGACAATCCCCTTCCCATAAGAAATCACCACAGTCAATACCTGTGTGGCACCTGTATGTGCCAGGCACTGTTCTAGATGTTTCGTGTGTATCAATCAAGACCCCTTGTCAGGCCCGGCTCCCAGTCACCGTGGGCAAGACTCAGGGCATGGGGCTTCCTCCTGCCCTCTGTCCTTCCCAGTTGCCCACTGCTGCCCTCTCTATGGGGATGTCACAGCACGGGACGGGCTGAAGCCAGCATAGGGGCAGGGGAGGTGCGGGACTGTATTTGTCAGGGTGGGGAACAACTGTAACAAACAGTCCCAGGGTCTCGGTGGCTTAACCCACTAGGCACCGATTCATTGCTCACATAATGGTTCGGTGTGAGTGGGAGCCAGGGTCCTTCTGTCCCTTGGTCCTGGGAGTTATTTGTGGACCCTCTGCATCCCATCGCAGGTGGGAAAAGACAGCAGGAGACTCAGGCAGGAGGTCTGAGGGACTAAGCCTGTACTGGCACGCTGCCACTGCCGGCCGAGTGGCCCAACCTGTCTGCCAGTGAGGCTGGAAATTTAGTCCCATGGTGTGGCCAGGAGGAAAAAAATACCTGGGAAGTGGTGGCCACTGGCAATGTTTCTGTGATTGTGGGGTCTTGAGCTTGAATTCAGTTACTCAGCAAATATTTATCGAATTCCTGTTGTGTGCCGAATGCCCAACAAGGCCAAGACGTTGCCCCGAGGCAGGTCACATTGTGAGGGAGGAGACAGGCAGCAGATGAGTAAACAAACATGTCCTATTATTTCAGAAAGGAATAAGTGCCATGAGGAAAAATAAAGTGAGGTAAAGGAACAAAGCTGGCAGGGTCTCTCTGGGGCTGTGGCGTTTGAGGGGAGATCTGAATGGGGTGTTGGGTGAGTCGGGTACAGTTTGGGGGAAAGGTTTTTCAGGTGGAGGAATTAGCAAGTGCAAAGGCCCTGAGGTGGGGGTAGTCAGGCACGATTGAGGAGGAGACGATCATTGCGGCTGGCTGGATGAGGGAGGGGACAGCCAAGAGTGGGAGGAAGCTGAGAACTGAGTGGTAGTGGCTGCCTGGGAGCCATGTGTGGTGGTGAAGAGCGTGTCTTCTCTCTGAGGAAGATGGGAGTCATGGGAGAGTTTAGAGCAGGGGAGGGGTGTGATGTGATGTACATTTGAGAAAAATCACCCCAGCTGCTGGTAGAGAATACACTGTGGAAAACAAACGTGGATGTAGGTAGACCAGCCAGGAGCTGCTGCGGTGATGCAGGTGAGAGACCGTGGTGGTCTGGGCCATCGCGGGGGTTGTAGAGATGGAGAGAAAACAAGCGTTTGGTTTTAGGAATTTTAAAATCTTTTTATTATGAAAAATTTCAAATAGACACAGAAGTAGAGGTAACGGTGCAGTGAACCCACACGTGTATTGCGAACAACTGGCTTAAACAACTATCAACCTTTGGCTAATTTCATTTCAACTGTATACCCCCCAACATCCCTGCTGAGTTATTTTAAAAGAAATCTCTGGCTTCGTATCATCACACAGGTGGATTTTAAAGTTACAAATGTTCAGTGACTGATGGATTGGTTTCAGGAGCTAAGGGAAAGAGAAGAGTCATGGATGAATGATGGGTGAATTTACTGAAATGGGGAGAAGAGGGCACATTTGGGGAACAGGGGAGAATCAGAAAGATTGTTCTAGACATAATTAAGGTTCATCACAATGCGCAACCTTCAGAAATAAGTTTGGACACATTGTCTTATAAAGTGTGTTAGTCTATTTTCTGTTATTACAACAGAATATTGCAGACTAGGTAATTTACAAAGAAAAATGCTTATTTAGCTCACAGTGCTGGAGGCTGGGAAGTCCTAGAGCATGGCGCTGGCCTTCGTGGTACGTCACAGCACGGTGGAAGGCATCCCAGGGTGCGGGGGGAGAGTGTGCTAGCTCTGGTCTCTCTTCCTGTCTTTATAAAGCCATTAATCCCATCCTGGGGACCCTGCCCTGATGACTTCCTCTAATGGTAATTACCTCCCAAAGGTCCCACCTCCAAATCCTATCAACATACGAATTTGGGGGTTAAGTTTCTAACACATAAAATTTGAGAGCCACATTCAAACCATCTTGTAAAGCTATGATTACCAACTAGTGGAACCTTCAGAAATGTGGAATTTATTTTGGACATATGATGGCTTAGAATGTCACTGTCCTATAGCTATAGAATGTGAGCCACATATATAATTTAAAAATTTCTTGTAACCACATTAACCAAGTAAAAGGAAGCAAGTGAAAATTAATTTTAGTAATACATTTTTTTCTAACCCAACAGACCCAAATGACTATCACTTCAACATGCAGTGAATATTAAACTTATTAATGAGACATTTCATGTTTTTTTTTTACACTAAATCCTCACAATGTGGTGTGCACTTTACACTTGAACACATCTCAAGGACTAGCTGCAATTCCAGAGCTCAGTTGCTATGCACGTCTGTGGCTACTGCATGGGACGGGACAGCACAGACTTGGAAAGTTAGAATCATTGGCTAGTAGAACCTTCAGAACTATAGAAAATTAGAAAGTTTAGATCTTGAAATCCTAGAAGGTTAGAATCACAAAAGTGTGAAATTTTGGAACCTTGGAAAGTTGGAATCATTGAATTAGTGAAGAGCCCTGGACCCTCAGGACATGGTCAGAGAAGGTAGGTGTCTGGAGAGGGTGTGGGCCGTCAGCGTCAGGGGTTTGGGTTCACCAGGAGCTGCGTGTGTGGGCGGGCGCAGGCAGGCTGCCTGTGGCTGAAACACCTGCCTACCACCTGCTGCAGGGATGTGTCGTCGGTGGAGGTGCTCATGAACTACCACCAGGGCCTGAAGACCGAGCTGGAGGCGCGGGTGCCCGAGCTGACTGCCTGCCAGGAGCTGGGGCGCTCTCTGCTGCTCAGCAAGAGTGCCATGGCTGACGAGGTGGAGAGGGGTATGGGGGTCCCCCTCTGCCACCCAGGCACATTGGGGGTGGGAGCCACCCCTGACTCCCCTCCCAACCCCCACTCCCAGATTCAGGCACAGCTGGACAAGCTGGGAACCAGGAAGGAGGAGGTGTCGGACAAATGGGACCGTCATTGGGAGTGGCTGCAGCAGAGTGAGTGGGGGCCCAGACACACACGGCTCAGGGCACAGGGACATGTGCCAGCAGACCCAGCCAATGCCCGGAGGGTGACACAAGCATGCTTTGCACACTAGCCCTGGGTCTCCAGAAGCAAACATAAGGGCTGGGAGAGTGAACAAGGGGTCTGCCTTGCTATTGCATCCCTGGTGGCAGATACCCAGGAAAGAAGCTGGTGCCCACAGCCCCAGCCCCAGCCCCTGTCATTCCTGCAGAGCCCAGAGTGATCAGGGCTGGATACGGGAAGCCAGAGGGGTGTGGAAGGGCAGTGAAAACAGCCCCTGCCCCAGGATGGGTGCGCAGGTGTCCCCAGCACCCTGACTCCTCATGCCTCCTCTCAGTGCTGGAGGTGCACCAGTTTGCCCAGGAGGCGGTGGTGGCTGATGCCTGGCTGACAGCTCAAGAGCCACTGCTACAGAGCCGGGAGCTGGGCAGCAGCGTGGATGAGGTGGAGCAGCTTATCCGGAGACACGAGGCCTTCCGCAAAGCGGCCGCAGCCTGGGAAGAGAGGTTCAGCTCTCTGCGGCGTCTGACCACGGTCAGCTCCCCAGATCCTGCCCCACCCCCCTGGGAAAGACACCCGCGCCCCTCCACTGCCCAGCCCTCTATATGGGACTGACATGGCCGGACTTGGTGGTCAGTCTTGAGTGAGGACCAGGAAAGACCTTACTAGGCTCCCAGTGGAGCAGGGGAAAGACTGTCACCAGGCAGTGACAGTCCAGAGTGATCAGGGATGGGATGGGGGAAGAAAGATGGGGAGACACAGGACACTTGTCCTGGCCTGAGACTTGAAGAATGGGGTGAAGAGACTATTACAATAAAAGGTCTTAAGGTCCTGGGTGGGGCATTCAGAAAGGAGGAAGTGGCGTCCGGAGGTTACCCCGAGAAAGTGATGCTTTAGCTGATTCTTAAAAGCAATAGGTGTTTGCCGGAGAGAACAGGAATTAAGTTCCCGGCAGAGATCAAAGCTTGGGCATGGTTCTGGGCAGTTGAATGGGGAGGCGGCAAACCCACGGCCGCCTTCCCGGACCTCTCCCTCACCCCTCACCCCGACGCCTCCACCCTGACCCTGGTCCCTCGGTCCCCAGATCGAGAAACTGAAGGCGGAACAGAGCAAGCAGCCGCCCACGCCGCTGCTGGGGCGCAAGTTCTTCGGGGACCCCACGGAACTGGCGGCTAAGGCGGCGCCCCTGCTGCGGCCAGGGGGCTACGAGCGGGGCTTGGAGCCCCTGGCCCGCCGGGCCTCGGACACGCTGTCGGCCGAGGTGCGGACCCGGGTGGGGTACGTGCGCCAGGAGCTCAAGCCCGAGCGCCTCCAGCCGCGCATTGACCGGCTGCCGGAGGTCCCCGGGAGGGTGGAGCCCACTGCCCTGCCGGCAGCTCCAGAGGACGCAGCGGAGATCCCCGGGGCCCCCGCGGTGGCGGAGCAGGTCCGGCCGCGGCCAGAGCGCCAGGAGTCAGCTGATCGCGCGGAGGAGCTGCCCCGGAGGCGGCGGCCCGAGCGGCAGGAGTCGGCAGATCAATCTGAGGAGGCTACGCGGAGGCGGCGGCCCGAGAGGCAGGAGTCGGCGGAGCACGAGGCAGCACACAGCCTTACCTTGGGCCGCTACGAGCAGATGGAGCGGAGACGCGAGCGGCGGGAGCGGCGGATGGAGCGGCAGGAGTCCAGCGAACAGGAGATGCCCACCAGAGACGTGGCCAAGGGGTGAGCGGCCATGCGACCGGGGGTGAGGGAAGGGGCACGTGCAGAGCTCCCAGAGGGGCTCTGCGCAGGCCCAGTGGGGGGCCTTCAGGCTCAGAACTTCTTAAGGAGGGAGATACCGTCAGGGTACCCATTCTGCAGAGGCCAAACTGAGGCTGACAGAGAGCAGGACATATACCAATTGTTCACAGAGGCAGCCCTTCCTGTTGGAGGAAAAGGCGGAGTGCTTTCCTCCGGGGACACGTTCTCAGCCACTGTGCTCTGACACGTGCATCAAGTCCCCCGGTGCCTCTGGACTGCGATTTTGTCCTCTTTGCATCTTAGTTTCTTCACTGGGCTAGTGGAGGAACCATTACCTCCTTGATTAAGAAAAAAAAAAAAGAAAACCGTTTATCACAATCTCTTTCCTTATGAAGTGGGGGCTGTAGTCATCTCTATTGTATGGATAGGGC
This sequence comes from Lepilemur ruficaudatus, assembly GCA_963574885.1. Classification (NCBI taxonomy): domain Eukaryota; kingdom Metazoa; phylum Chordata; class Mammalia; order Primates; family Lepilemuridae; genus Lepilemur; species Lepilemur ruficaudatus. The sequence goes on along the minus strand of CAUYRT010027890.1, from coordinate 27,286 downwards.
AACTGAGGCACAAAGAGGGCAAGTCACTCAGCTTGGATGAGGCAGGACTGGAACTCAGGCCTTTCAGAATCCATAGTTAACTAGAGTGTGTGGCACAGAATAGTCCAATCAGCTGTGTCTTCAGAAAGGGGCCTTTGGTCAGGAGACAATGACTTCTTGACCCTTTCATGAACATTTGCTAAGTGCCCCACTCTGTGCTTGAGAGCGGTGACTTAAACAGTCCCAGCCCTGCTTTCACGGGGCTCACAGTCCAGTGGGGAAACAGACTTGTCACCAGACAGTGATGACCCAGGATGATCAGGACTGGGATGGCGGGGGGGGGGGGTGCTTGGGAGCTCAGGGGTGGGTGGAGAAAGGCAGCAGTATGTTCAAAGGCTGAAGATACAATATTGCATTTTGCTCTTTGTGCTGCTTAAAACTCAAAGGGGAGAGAGGTTCAGTTCCCCATTCAGCAGACATGTCCCAAACACCTGTGGTATGTGAGGCCAGCATCTGAGACAGCTGCAGAAGGGAACAAGGACTGGCATTTCAGGCTAAGGGGTGGAGGCTCCTCAGTCCAGCCAGGCAGGTTCCTGGGAGAAGACAGTCCAGTTCCATTGGGTCTTTCTGTTCCCCACCACCACCAGGAAGGCCACCCTGGCTGACATTGTGGAGCAGCTGCAGGAGAAAGAGGCCAGCCCAGGGCTCCCTGTTGGGGTAAGTTGAGCCTCCAGATGGGTGGGATATGGGGACCCCTCTACTCAGAGCAGGAGTAAGGATCTCAGAAACCACCAGGGCTAGCCCTGGACCCATCCTCCTACCTGGACCCTGCAGAGACAGCATGGACTCTCAGGGGCCCCACATGACCCTACCCCCACCCCGCCAGAGTCTGAAAATTTCTCCCTTAGAAAGATGGGGCCCCGACATAAGAGACAGACACTCCAGATTCTTCCAACATCTGTCCTGGGCTCCATATTTCTTCAGCCCAGTGGGGTCCCAGATTTCCTCATAGATGGCCACATACACAGAAGGAAGCCCCAGATTCCTCCTACAGACAGATGGGACACCCATCTGCTAGCACCCCCACTTCCATGAATCCAGCCCCGTCTTCCCACCATGAAGAGATTCTAAACCAACGAGTCCTGACAGACTCACTCCCAAGACCCATGGGGCCCCTAAGAGTTGGACTCCAGCCCTGAGGTCCTCCCATCATCGCCTCCGAGACAGATGGCCCTGCAGACGGATAGGACCCCAGACCCATGAGCTGCCCCGACATATGGCCCCCACACCCCATGGACAGCACCCCTCTTCCCCCTCCCTTCACACAGCCTTCGCTGCCTCAGCCTCGGGAGCTTCCCCCTGGCCGCCTGCCCAACGGGCTTGAGCCGCCCGAGCGGACACCTCGGCCGGACCGGCCGCGGGCGCGGGACCGGCCCAAGCCGAGACGGCGGCCGCGGCCCCGAGAGGGTGGTGAGGGCGGGGGAAGCCGGCGCTCGCGCTCCGCCCCGGCCCAAGGCGGCTCGGCTCCCGCGCCTCCGCCACCGCCCACTCACACAGTGCAGCACGAGGGCTTCCTGCTGCGCAAGCGTGAGCTCGACGCTAACCGCAAGTCGTCCAACCGGTGAGCGCGTGGGCGGGGCTTTGGAAGGCGGGTCCCAAGCTCAGGTGTCCAATGAGAGAATAGTTAGGCCTGAGGCGGGGGTGTGGCTCAATTTCAAGACCTCTCGCGGGTGGTGGGTAGGTGAGGCCAGGGCGGGGGAGGGGACGGGTTCTCAACATCAGCGAATCCGGCCAATGAGCGGGAGGGGCGGAGACTAAGGTAATGAGTCCCATTGCTGAGTGGGTGGAGCTTAGATGGGGGCGGGATGAAAATCTTACGAGAGTGAATAAATTGGGATCTAATCTCAAATCTCACAGTAGCCAACCCAGGAGTTGACTGGCTAAATAGTAGGTGGAGGGTGGAGTCTACTCTAGAAGGTTTTAGTGGTTTGTGGTGGATCCTGAAGAGCTCTTCCAACCAATGAGTAGGGTGGGTCCATCCTTAAAGTTTCAAATCTGGACGGTCTGAAAAGGGGCAGAGCAGAAACTCTGGGAGCTGGCAGCCGGGGGCAGGGGCAGTAATCTTTTGTTTCCAAATGGGGGTCCAACTGTGATGTGTTTGCTCTTGTAGTCCAGCTTGTGGTTGTCCAACCTCTTTTTACCCAACTGGGAGGTAGACTTTGGGGACAGATGGAGCCAAAAAGGGTAGCACTGGCTACGGAGTGAAGTGAGGCCTAGACCCAAGATGTGGAGTGGTCAGGGCAGGTTCAGATTTTGCTGGTGGGGTCTGGAGGTGGTCTTTCTTCCCAGTATCTAGGCCAAGGTGGGAATAAACAAGGGCACGTAGTATATTTTGTTCTTGGAGGGCTTCCTCCTGGATTGACACAGGAATTTGGCTGGGTGGGGAGACAGGAATCCCTCATTTCAGACAGTAGACCAATAGATCTTCCATGAGAGAACTCCGTGAGGTATAGAGGAGTAGGGAAGAATAAATGGAGCAAAGGTTTATGGAGGAGATGGCTTAAGTCTTGCATTCAGGAAATTTAGTATGGGAGGGGACAAAGAAGGGCAATCCCAGCAGGGGCCTGCCTGGCAAAGGCTTGGTACCGAGGGACTTAGATGCTCCCTCAGCTCAGCAGCAGCCATAAGAAAGAGCATCCTAAGCCTATGGCCCAATTAGGGCAAAGACCAAGAGACAGTAAGGCTCAGGTAGATTCAGGCATAAGGATGTTAATGAAGAGTACTCAGGTATAATGCTACAGCTCTGCCTTGAGCCTCTTCTTGTCACTCCAGGTCGTGGGTGAGCCTGTACTGTGTGCTCAATAAGGGGGAGCTGGGCTTCTACAAGGACGCCAAGGGTCCATCATCTGGGAGCACACATGGCGGGGAGCCACTGCTCAGCCTGCACAAGGCCACCAGTGAGGTGGCTAGTGACTACAAGAAAAAGAAGCATGTCTTCAAGCTCCAGTGAGCCCCCAGTGGGCAGGAGGGAGGGATCCAAGGCCCAGCTTCTCTTTCCCAGCAGGATCCTGGCTTCCCTGGAGTACAGCTGGTGGGTGGGTGGGTGGGGCCTTTCCCTGGATCCTCCAAGTCCTGTGTCCCTTCCTGCAGGACCCAGGATGGCAGCGAGTTTTTGCTCCAGGCTAAAGATGAGGTGAGATCTGGTCCTTTCCCTCCTTCCCCTATGTGGACTCAGGAATGACCTGGCTGGCTGACTCCTGGCCCATGGTGATGGGGCCATGAGAAGGGAACCTCACAGGCCAGTTATCAGGGCCATAATGGGAAAACCCGTGGGCAGTGAGAGCCCAGAAGAGGTTCCTAACCAGGGGAGTGGGAAGGGGTTAAGGGAGGCTGCCTGGAGACCATGATGACTAAGTCCAACCAGGTGGACTTCCCTTAGCCACTCAGGTGAGACTGGAAAGATAAGAGGAAGGAGTTAGCTTAAAAAGGAGTGATCCAGGTGGAGGGAACTGCAAGTACAGAGGACCAGAGATGCAGAATTGTAGAAGGTTAACTGCTGGAGGACAGAGTTCGAGGAGGAAGGTTCCAGAAAGGTTCCCTCGGGTTGGATCTGTCAGGGCATTATGGGCCATTTGGAGGAGATTGGATTTTTATTCTAAAGGCACTGGGGGGCCATGGTAGGGTTTCAAGCCAGGGAAGGTTACAGTGATTCATAAGAAAGATCCCTTTGGTTACCATGTGCAAGGTAGGTTGGCGGGGGAGGAGGGGAGAGCAGAGGTGGGGAGCTGAGGAGGTGGCCAGGATAGGGGCCCAAGTGGGAGGACACATGGCTGGACCAGGCAGTCTGTGGGGAGAGGAGGAAAAGGAGAGTGACAGAGACAGTCTCAGGGCTGGGACTAAGGGGTGAGGTCAGGGGAGGAGCAAGCATGGAGGTGGTTTGAAGAGATGTTGAGAATAATAAAATTTATTCAGTCCTCACAAGAGGCTATGAAGTGGGCCTTCATTCACTTCATGCCTCCTTTTACATATCTATAAAACAGAGATAAAAATAATTTCTCATCCATAAGGTTATTGTGAGAATTAAATGAGTTGATACATGTAGAGTACTCAGCACAGGGCCTACTAAATATCAGTGCTCTAGAAATGCCACTATATTATTATTGGTGTTCTGTTTATCTGTGGAGTGGGAATTATATATAACCCTATTGCATAGGTTTTAGTGAATTAACCCACAAAAGTGCTTAGACCAGAGCCTGGCATGTAGTAAGTGCTAGGTAACTGCATCATCATCATCATTATCACCCCTGGTTAATAAATGAGGAACCACGTTCAGAGAGAGTAGTCTGATTTGAGGTTCATCTATTGCTCCAGCTCCTCTCTAACAAATACCGACTCTGTGCCCTGTTTTATCCTCTAGGAGGAGATGAATGGCTGGCTGGAGGCTGTGGCCACATCAGTAGCGGAGCACGCTGAAATCGCCCGCTGGGGTCAGACGCTACCCACCACTTCGTCCACAGATGAGGGCAACCCCAAGAAGGAGGTCGGGGAGCGCAGGGCCAGCGGGCGCCGGAAGTGACTCCTTACCCCCAGGGCGTGACATGTCTCCCTGCCTCTCTTTTTCGCACTGTGGGCACAAAGACACTTTCTCTTCTGCGGGGGCGGGCCGGAGCCCCTAGTTCCAACACTGCGGACGCGCCATGACAGGCACTGGAAAGGAGGGGACTTCTCCTGCACCCTAAGATGTGGTGGGGAGATTGCTGCCCCTATAGCCATATCTCGGCCCCTTCCTGCTCTCCACCCCCCACCCCAGGTGCTGGGGCTCCATTATTTTTATGCAATAATTGAGTTTGGTGGGAGCGGGCAGGGGGCCAGTTGAGCCAAGCCCCCTGCCCCAAACCACAGATCCTGCCCCGAAAAGCTGGGATGGTGGGGGCGATAATTCCTGCCCCCCTCTCCGCCCTAGAGATGGGCACGGGGGGCGCTGGTGAGGTCCCCTGGACCATCCAGGGTGCTAGGGGGTAGGGAGGGGATACCCCCTCCCCGCCTTTACCTCACTTCCAATGCTGCCTTGATCTCTGTCTGGGAGGGAGGAGTGAAGGGGCCCTCGCCCCTGCACTCCGCCGCCTCAGAGCCATGCGGTTAATTCCTGACTTAGTTTATTTTTGCAAAACGTCGACCTCCTCCTCACCTGCCCCGCATCTGCGAAGGCTTTTAATGGGGGGCGTCAAAGCTCAAAGTCTTCCTCTCTCCTCCCCCCTCCAGCTGTAAATGCCACTTCATGAGGGGAGGGGTGAGGGGAAGCCCTCTCCCTGCATGCTTCTGGCTGGAGCACCTCCCTGGGGCGTGGGGGGACCGGGTTGTGGGCAGCCCCCACAGCCGCCTGGAGAAGCCGCTGGGGCCTGGGAGTGTGGGATGGTGTGGCAGGCGCACACTGTATGTACCTGTAATAAACCCTTTGGCTTTGACGGTCTATTCTGGTTTGTTTTCGTTTCATGGGCTGCGCCTGGGAGGAATGACGGGAGGGCTGTGGTGCGGGAAACGGGGAATTGGAGGCTGCGGAGAACATCTAGATGTACCCCTTGATGTGGACTAAGTTTGGGGCTAAACACAAGGCCCCTTGAGGAAGCGCCTTAGATGCCATACCTAAAATGGGAACCCTAGAGATGCAGAGTATTTTGTTATCCTTCGTAAACTTCCTCAAAGGGGGCTCCAGGTCCGCTCCGTCCAGGCCAGGAAAGGCGGACCCCCTTTAAGGAGGCGGAGAACTTAACTGCGACGGGCAAGCGCTTCGTCCAATCGACAGCGGCTTTGGGAATCTCTGGTCCAATGGGCAAGCGGTTGGGGCGGGGTCAGGGTGCAAACCCGGAAGCGGGTGCTGGCCGGCCGGCTCGTCCGGGGGCCATGGCCGCGGCGGCGACTGCAGCCGAGGGGGTCCCGAGTCGGGGGCCTCCCGGGGAAGTGATTCATTTGAACGTGGGAGGCAAGAGGTTAGTGTGGGAGATTCCTGAGGCCTCACCTCGGGGGCAGAGAGGGGGAGGGAGTACCCGCCTCTCCTGGGGGGAATTCCTGTCCATCAAGGGTTGCTCCGCCCCCCTGCTGGAGGCGCCAGAACCTGGAAAAACGCCGGGGGAGGGGGGGACTCACGGGACGGGGCCGCATTCCTCACTAGCTCCCCGGCATCACTTGCATCTGCTTACCTTCCCCGGCCAGATTCAGTACCTCTCGCCAGACTCTCACCTGGATCCCAGACTCCTTCTTCTCCAGGTGATCGGGAGAGCGAGTTTGGGGCGAGGGTTGGGGGGGGGTGGAAGGAGAGAGTGTGGGGAGACCGCCCCTGCCCATGACACCTGGTCTTTGTCCCCTTCCTGCAGTCTTCTGAGCGGACGCATCTCGACTCTGAAAGATGAGACCGGAGCAGTGAGTAGGGCAAGCGCTGAAATGGGGCGGCCGGTGGGAGGAGGGAAATGACCCCCACTCAGTCCCGCTCTTTGCCCTGTCCATCCTCTGCCCCACTTCCCCACAGATCTTCATCGACAGGGACCCCACCGTCTTCGCCCCCATCCTCAACTTCCTGCGCACCAAAGAGTTGGACCCCAGGTTGGCATGGATGAAGGGGAGGGAGTCCCCCACTCTTTTCACCCCCTGAGAAGTCTTTTCTCCTGCTCAGAATGTCCACTTAAGCTCCAACCTGCTAAGATTCTCATTTAGAACCTTGATCATGTTAAAATTATATGTCCTTGAAATTCCTCACACCACACACACACACACACACACACACACACATTTTCACCACCCATATCATTACTTTTTAGAATCTTGATCCCGTCAAAATTTGCTACCCCTTGACATTCTGTATGTAGTTTCGAAAATTTCCTCCTCAGAATTCTCTGCTCTCCCCCACACCCCAGACCCTGACCGCTAATCAATTCTTCTACTTAGGGGTGTCCACGGTTCCAGCCTCCTCCATGAAGCCCAGTTCTATGGGCTCACTCCTCTGGGTAAGTGGGAGCCCCAACTAGCATCCGTATTGAATAGAAAACCCCTCTCTAGACATGCTAGCTGTCTCTTCCCCCTTTCTCCTGAGAGAGGGTGGGGTTAGAGCTGAGAGCACTGGATTTAGCCCTGAGTCTGAGGGGTCTGAGGGGGGTGGTGGTGTTCTGTGGAGAAAGAGATGCGGAGGGGAAAGGCGTCTGCCTCGATACCCTCTAAGCCCCAGCCTATGAGTCTTCCCATTGCAGTTCGTCGCCTGCAGCTGCGGGAGGAGTTGGACCGATCTTCCTGTGGAAACGTCCTCTTCAATGGTTACCTGCCCCCACCAGGTGGGCACCCCCAATAGATGGAGGGGAGAGGAGGTGGACTAAAGACTGCATTTCCCATAAGGCTCACTCCCCTGGTGTGCCTGCACCGTGAGCCCTGAGACTTGGGAGTTGTAGTTCTCTATCAAATGCCTGGACTGATGCTGGGAAAGGAAGTAGGAAACAGCATTTCCCATGAGGCAGTGGGCCAGCTAGTTCCCCCTGAGGCTCAGAAGGCTCCCTAGAGCCTGATGGGAGTTGTAGTCCAGGTTTGATTTTCTCGTAAGGAGGCTTTGGAAGACCTGGCTTTCTTTGCATGGAGGGGAAAAATATTAAAGGGAAATTCCTGACTATAATCCCTGTGACAGCCATGATTACATTTATTGTTACTTTGCCCTTTATCGCCCCTATAGTGTTCCCAGTGAAGCGGCGGAACCGGCACAGCCTGGTGGGACCCCAGCAGGTAGGGGGACGCCCTGCCCCTGTTCGACGGAGCAACACGATGCCCCCCAATCTGGGCAATGCAGGGCTGCTGGGTCGAATGCTGGATGAGAAGGTCCCTCCCTCCCCCTCAGGTACATTTCTATCTTCTGGGAGAATGAGGCAAACTCATGCAGCCCCTGTGACCCTGCCCTGATCCCTACTCTTCCCCTTCCAGGGCAACCGGAGGAGCCGGGGATGGTGCGCCTGGTGTGTGGACACCACAACTGGATCGCTGTGGCCTATACCCAGTTTCTTGTCTGCTACAGGTGCTTCAGGAGGGGGTGGCAGGAGGTTCTGAGCCCTGTTGATGGGCAGGGCTTGCAATCAGGGGTGCTGATGTCCCCTCGATCCTATAGGCTGAAGGAGGCCTCTGGCTGGCAGCTGGTGTTTTCCAGCCCCCGCCTGGACTGGCCCATCGAGCGGCTGGCGCTCACAGCCCGGGTGCCCGGTGGGGCTTTGGGTGAGCATGACAAGATGGTGGCAGCGGCCACAGGCGGCGAGATCCTGCTGTGGGCTCTGCAGGCAGAAGGTGGTGGCTCCGAGATAGGTATGACCCCAGGCCTTTTCCAGAACACTCTGCCCTTAAAATTCTGTGGCCTGTTAAAATAACCCACCCCATAAAATTCTCCAACCTGTATCAATTCTCTGCCCCATTAGATCTCTTTGCCTCATTAGAATGTACCAACCCTTTGGAATTCCACATCCTGTTAGAATTCCTTGGCCTGTTAGAAAAATCCACCCACATAAATTCTCTCCTCCATCAGAATTCCCTGCCCTGTTAGATCTCTTTGCTTTGTTAGAATGCTCCATGCCAGTAGCATCCCAGAGCCTATTAGAATCGGTGTTGCCATTAGAAATTTCTGACTTATTAGACTAATCTGTCCCCAAACAAATCTCAGTCCTCATAAGAATCCTCTGCCACCATTAGGGTTCTTTTTTGCCTGGTTGCAAATCTCATCCATGTTAGAATTCATACCCCTGTAAGTTCTGCACCCCATCAGAAATTTGGCCCATTCAAATCCTCTGTAATTCCTGTTGGAATCCTCGTCCCTTGAGGATTCTACAGCTTCATTGAATCCTCTGGGCCTTGGAGTTCTTCCTGCCACCACTCTCCTCCCCTGTGAGTCAGGGTCCTGGCTGAGCCCTCCTTGCCCACTGCAGGAGTCTTCCATCTGGGGGTGCCTGTGGAGGCCTTGTTCTTCGTCGGGAACCAGCTCATTGCTACCAGCCACACGGGGCGCATCGGGGTGTGGAATGCCGTCACCAAGCACTGGCAGGTCAGCATTCTGGCCAGCCTGGCTGTCCCCTTCCCAGGTTTCCAAAGTATCCAGCCTCGGGAAGGGGTTCCCTTCTGCCCCACCCTGCCTGGAGAAAGCCAGAGACCCCAGCTGTTGGCCCAAGCCTGGGGATGTCTGTGATAAAGGCCGAAGGGGCATCCGGGAAGCCTTCCTGGAGGAGGGCTGCAGAGCTGACATGAAGGATGGATGGTTTGGAAGGAAGAAAGAGGATTCTTCAGGCCCTGGGTGGAGGAGCAGGAGAGGGGAGATGGTATAGGAGGCAGGAACCCAGAAAGAGACGAGCAAATGTCTGTCACTTTCTCTGCACCCACCCCAAGCTGTGTCCAAAATGTACCAAAAAAAAAAAAATGTACAGTGTTGCTTTTCTCCTACTAAACTGTGTGCATTTGGGAGAGAGACAGAGGCAGAGACAAGAGATAGAAAAGCAGAGAAATAGACACAGGAAATCAGAAAAAGGTTAGAGAACGGTGGATAGAGGGAAACCAGACTGAATGACCGTGGTACGTGAAGGGACGTAGGGAGAGATGGAGATGAATTAGAAGTATGTCAGAAACAGTCGAGGAGAGGCCAAGAGACAGAGAAAGATGCACAAAAGGGATACAGGAGAGTGAGGACAAGACAGAGGTGGGGACCAGCGTGGAGCGGGGGGTCTGGGGAGACTCGGGTGGGTTCCACAGCGGGCAGGGGAGGGCGTGCCAGGAGGGGGCACCGTGGAAGCAAAGGCAGGGGGTCTCCCCAGCTACCACCTGCCCTGCCCCCAGGTCCAGGAGGTGCAGCCCATCACTAGCTACGACGCCGCAGGCTCCTTCCTCCTGCTGGGCTGCAGTAACGGCTCCATCTACTACGTGGGTGAGCAGCAGCCTGCACCCGTGCCCAGGAGCCTCCCCCGGGAAATGGGAGGCAGGGAGGGACACAGGCCGGGGCACCTGGAACGAATCTGCTGCACTCTCCCTGCCCACCGCAGATGTGCAGAAGTTCCCCCTGCGCATGAAGGATAACGACCTCCTTGTCAGCGAGCTTTATCGGGATCCGGCAGAGGACGGGGTCACTGCCCTCAGTGTCTACCTCACCCCCAAGACCAGTAAGCTGTGGCCGGGGTCTGCCACCACCCTGCCATCACCGGCCAGCCTCAGCCCGCAGTTGTGTAGCGTGACCCAGTGGCATTTATAGGAGCAGGAAGGGACAGATTCAACCCTCATTTAGTTATTCAACAAATCTTTACTGAGCACCCCTTGTATCATTTAAGCACTGTTCTAGGTGCTTCTTCATGGCCAGACTCTCCACCAGGAGCAAAACAGGGCACTAGTAGTTAATCTTTATGTTTCTTTCCCATCTCTGTGGTTGGGGAGAACATGTGTACATGTTTGTAAAACAAAGAGGACCCATGTTTTGCAGTGGACGAAGCTGAGCTCTCTCTCGGGACAGTTTTCTTGGTTTATTTTCTTGACATGAAAATGCAGAAGAGGTTAACTTTGGGGTTTTTGAGGTATAACTCACATACCATAAAATCTACCATTTGAAAGTGCCCAATTCAGTGGGTTTTAGTCTGTTCACAAGTTAGTGCAACTATCTGATGCCTGCACTGTTCTATCACGCCCAAAAGAAGCGTCCTACTCATTAGCCGTAACTCCCCAGCCCTCGCTCCCTTCAGGCGTGGAAACCACTAATCTGCTCTCTAGCTCTGTGGGTTTGCCTATTCTGGACGTTTCGCGTAAACGGAATCATATAGTACGTGGCCCTTTGTAGGTAGCGTTTTGTATTTAGTATTTATGTAATTTGTATTTAGTTTTCCACTTAGCATAATGGTTATTTATTTATTTTTTTGTGCTTTCTGGATCTAAAGATTTATCTTTACCTATCCTAAGTTACAAAGATTTCTCCCTGAGTTTCTTCTAGAAGAAGTTTCTTCTAGTTTTAGCTTTTACACAGAGTGCTTTGTTCCATCTCAAATGAACTGTTATGTATGGTATGAGGTAGGGGTTACAGCTCATTTTTTCTAGCAGAAATAAGTTAGTAATACACCTAACTTCATGCCACATTATTCCTTCCTTCCTTCCTCCCTTCCTCCCTTCTTCCCTTCCTCCCTTCCTCCCTGCCTCCCTGGCTTCCTTCCTTCCTTCCTTTTCTTTTTTTGAGACAGAGTCTTGCTCTTGTTGCCTGGGCTAGAGTGAGTGCTGTGGCGTCAGCCTAGCTCACAGCAACCTCACACTCCTGAGCTCAAGCGATCCTCCTGCCTCAGCCTCCTGAGTAGCTGGGACTACAGGCATGCGCCACCGTGCCCGGCTAATTTTTTCTATATATTTTTAGTTGTCCAATTAATTTCTTTCTATTTTTAGTAGAGATGGGGTCTCGCTCTTGCTCAGGCTGGTCTCGAACTCCTGACCTTGAGCGATCCACCTGCCTCGGCCTCCCAGAGTGCCAGGATTACAGGCGTGAGCCACCACGCCCAGCCATGTCCCTTTCTTCTATATAAGACCCCTTTCTTATTTATTTATTCCTTTCCTGCCCATCTACCCCCCACCGCGTACCACTATTCTGGCGTGTTCGACACCTGCCTTTCCATCTGTGTGTGTCTCTATGAAGTGGGTGTTGTGGGTGTGGTTTTGAATTTACATAAATAGCATCGGGTATGTTATTTCAGTTGTCTCTGACTTTTTGTCCCCCTGCCCTCGCTTTAGCGTCCCTCCCTGTTACTGTGAGTAGCCCTAATCCACTGCCTTTGGCGGCTGCACAAAATACTGAAACCACATTTTACCTCCCCACATTCCTTAAAATGGCTCATTAAGTTTCTGACAGTGACAGATCATTTTCCCCCATGGAAAGTTGGCCGGGGCTGGGAGCGCCTCAGACACACGGGGCGACGTTTTCTTGTCTTGCTCTCTCTGTTTATGGGCCTCTTTCTGTGTTTTTCTGTCTTTCTCTCCAAGTCTTTCTCTCTCTGTCTCTATATCAGTGTGACTCAGATTCTCGGGTCCCTGTGTCTCTCCGTTTCTTTAGTTTCCTCTCTCCTCCCTCTCTTATTAGCTCGATTTCTGTCTTAACTTCCATCTCTGGGTCTCTGTTCCTCCGCTCTGCACCTCTGTCTCCCCGTTGTGCATCTCACATCTCCACCTTGTCTCCCTCGATCCTCAGTGTCTGACTCTGTCTCTGGTCTGGGTCTGTCTGTCTCTGTCTCTCTGTGACCCAGGCCCTCTCTCTTTCCTTGGCCCCCACCAGGTGACAGCGGGAACTGGATCGAGATCGCCTACGGCACCAGCTCGGGAGGCGTGCGGGTCATCGTGCAGCACCCTGAGACGGTGGGCTCCGGGCCCCAGCTCTTCCAGACCTTCACCGTGCACCGCAGCCCCGTCACCAAGATCATGCTGTCGGAGAAGCACCTCATCTCAGGTGGGCCTCGCCAGGGGACAGGGCTGCTCTGGGCTGGGAATGGCAGAAGTTAGAGAAAACCATAAGGGAGACCAGTCTGGGGGAGAGTGAATTTGTGAAGGCAGGGAGGATTAATCAATCAACAAGCATTTATTGAGCACCCACTGTGTGCCAGGCGTGGGGGATACAGTGATGAACAGGACAGGCCAGGACCCTGCCCTCGAGGAGCTGACGTTCTAGTGGGGGTGGCAGAGAATAAATAAATACATAAAAATGTAAATCAGTGTCAGGCAATGATAAGGGCGGAGAATAAAAATGAAGCCGTGCGTGGCTAGAGTGTCAGGTCACTGCAGATGGGGTGGTTCAGAGAAAGCCTGTCTGAGGAAGGATCTTTGAGCAGTGTAGGTTGGTGGGGACAAGCATTCAGGCAGAGGGAACAGGCGTTGCAAAGGCTCTGAGATGGGACGATGTTAGTTGTGTCTGAGGAAGAGCAGGGAGCCCCACGTGCCTGGGGCAGAGTGAGTGAGGGCAGGGCGGTGACAGTGACGGGGCAGGAGCCACAGGAGGGCTCTGAGCAGGGAGGGACATGACCGGACTCAGTTGTTCCCAGGCTCCACCTGGCTGTGTGTGGGGGACACACTGGACAGGACAGGAGCAGGGAGTCCAGGGAGGGGCTGCTGCCATGGTCCACCCAGCAGTCAAGATGAACAGGACCAGGGTGGGGCAGTGGACAGAGTAAGGCGACATCAGGCTCTGGAACGATTTTGGAGGCAGAGCCAACGGGGTTTTTGACCGTTTTGAATTCCGGGGAAGAGAGAATTCTCCAAAAGGGAGCAATTCAGAAGGGGCTGAACCTGACCCCTCTGAAAGGGGGTCATCCTGGGGCTTGGGAAGGTCTGGCAGTGTTGATGCCAGTGCCACGGCCAGGCCTGACCCTCTGCTATCCCCATGCCCCTCAGTCTGTGCCGACAACAACCACGTGAGGACCTGGTCTGTGACCCGCTTCCGGGGCATGATTTCCACCCAGCCGGGCTCCACCCCGCTCGCTTCCTTCAAGATCCTGGCACTGGAGTCGGCCGACGGGCATGGCGGCTGCAGTGCTGGCAACGACATTGGTGCCTACTCGCCACGGGCCCCTGCCCCACTGACCTTCCCGGTCCCCACTGGGCCCCACTAACCCCTTGCCTGGCCCTCGTGGGCCTCACCCGCCGCCCAGCTGGTCTGCCTGAGCCCCGCTGGCCACCTAGGCCCCACCCCCACTGACTGCCAACCCCTTTGACCTCCACTGACCTCCACCTGACCCCTGTTGACCTCTACGTACTCCCATCTGGCCCCTGTTGAGCTCTGTTACCCCTGTTGCTTCTTCCTGACTGCCCCCTGACCTGGGGTGCACCCCACCAATGTGCAGCTGATCTCTGACACGCCTGCAGTCCCCTGACTATCACAGCCCCTGTCATCCCTGACCCTGCCCAAACCCAACAGCCTGGGGGTGGGACCTCGGTCCTGGAGGAGGTTTGTAGGGGGAGAGCAGAGCCTTGGGGTCTGGAGACCCAAAGCCTCGACTTGCCCTGACCCCCGCCCATGCCTGGCCCAGGCCCCTACGGTGAGCGGGATGACCAGCAGGTGTTCATCCAGAAGGTGGTGCCCAGCGCCAGCCAGCTCTTCGTGCGTCTTTCGTCTACTGGGCAGCGGTGAGGACTGTCCTGTCAAACAGAGGGTGGTTGGGGAGAAGTGGGTGGGAGTGAAGAAGCTGCCCCTGGGCCGGGCCTCAGACAGAGACAGCCCAGTGCAGTGAGGCCTGGGGTGGGGGCACAGGCAGAGGGGTCAGGGCGGGATCGGGGACAGGAAGCTGTAGGAGCCCAGAGGAGGTGCTTGCTCCAGCCTGGGAAGGGAGCCTGGGAGGGTTTTCTTGAAGAGGGGACTTTGAGCAGAGACCTCCAGGACACATAGGAAGGAACAGAGAAGGGAGGGAAAAGAGTGTACCAGGCTGAGGGAACAGCATGTGCGAAACTGAGAGGGGCCAAATGGGTGAGGAGGGACATGTCGCGGGTCCTGGGCTGGAGCACAGCACTGCGGGTGTGGGCGGGGCCTTGTACGTTAAGCCTTTGCCCTGAGTGCCCTGGGGAGCCATGGCCACTGTGTCGTGTTGCGGTGACCAACAGGTTGGAGAGGAGGCTGGGAGCCCAGGGAGGAGGCTGGGACAGGGCAGGAGGGAGGTTGGGAGAGGTGTAAGGAGGCTGATACGAGCGGGGAAGCAGCAAGGACATAACTTGGCCTTCCCCGGGGATGGGAACAGGGAAGAACAGATTTGGGGAGAATTCCGAGGCCCATTTGGGACATGGTGTAGGTGTGAGGTCAGGGATGTCCAAGAGGTGCTGGACCTCTGGGACTGGAACTCAAGAGGAAAGCGGGTTGGGGTGGATAAGGATGGGGAAGGCCACTGGAGGGGCCAGAGCTGAAGCCACAGGGGTGGGGCTGTGACTGGGAAGGGTGACCCTCCCCCTTTGCACTCCCAGGGTGTGCTCCGTGCGCTCGGTGGACGGCTCGCCCACAACCGCCTTCACGGTGCTCGAGTGTGAGGGTTCCCGGCGGCTCGGCTCCAGGCCTCGGCGCTACCTGCTCACGGGCCAGGCCAACGGCAGCCTGGCCATGTGGGACCTGACCACCGCCATGGACGGCCTCGGCCAGGCCCCTGGTACGCCCACCCTGCCTCAATCCCGTCCCATCATGACCTCTCTTCCTAAACCCATGCCCTCTGACCCTTCTCTGCCCTCCAACCCCTGTCTCTTAGCCTCTGGCCCCTGTGCATTGATCTCTGCAGTGCTTCTCCTATCCCAACCCTTGATGCTTGCACCGCGACCCCTGTCCCTTGCCCTGTGACCCGTCTCGCCCCCTGACCCTGCCTCCTTGTTCCCCCAGCAGGTGGCCTGACAGAGGAAGAGCTGATGGAGCAGCTGGAGCAGTGCGAGCTGGCCCCACCGGCTCCCTCACGGGGCTCTCTCCCCAACCCCTCGCCCCGAACCTCTCTCACCAGGTAGCCACAACTCCACCCCCCTCCTGCACAGTGGGGGAGAGGGGACAACTGGGTGGCCTTGGGGGTGGGGGCCCAGCTGCTCCGTGATCACCTGCATTGACATTCCTCACCCCCTCAGTCTCCACTCAGCCTCCAGCAACACCTCCCTGTCTGGCCACCGAGGGAGCCCGAGCCCCCCACAGGCTGAGGCCCGGCGCCGTGGGGGAGGCAGCTTCGTGGAACGCTGCCAGGAACTGGTGCGGAGTGGGCCAGAGCCCCGACGGCCACCAACACCAGCCCCCCGGCCCTCCACAGGGCCTGGGGCTCCCCTCACATCTCCCAAGATGAAGCTCAATGAAACTTCCTTTTGAACACAGCTACCATGGTGCCTTTGGATACCCTGGTCCTGGGGGACTCAGGTGCCTCCCCATTTCCTGTTGGAGGCCTGGGTTCAGGGCCAGGGCCTCCTCGAAGTCACTGTTACTAAGTCCCTACCTTCCCCTTTTTCTAGAAGCCAAAGTCATCCTTCCCAATAAAGTCCTCACTGCCAACAATCTCTTGCATTCTTAGCAGGTTTTGGGACCTCCAGGGAAGCGGTTGGGGAGATGTGGGACCCAACCAGGTCCCTTGCTGTAAATTCAGGAACATCTGCCTCTTCTGGTTTAAGCAAAGAAGAAGAATGCAGTGGCTTACATTTTGGCTTCAGGTATGGCTGATTCCAGGGATTCAAACACTCATCCAGAATATCCTTCCATCTCTCCAAGTTGCTGTCCTCTGGAATGCATCATTCTCAGGCAAGGTTTTCCCCCCTCTGTGGCAGGATGACTCCAGGTAGCTCCTTAGCAACGATTCTGTCTCTAGCAGCAGCAAAAATCACAGGACTGATTCTGATTGGTTCAAATTGAGTCAGATGGCCATTCCTGAACCAATCACTATGGCCAGTGTAATCAAAGACTTCTATTGCTCCAGCTCTAGTCATGTGCCCTCACAAGCCAGGAGGTGGGGCCAGCCCCATGTGGAAGAGGAGTGGAGGAGGAGCTCCTGAAAGGAGAATCAGGACATGGTTACCCCACGCAGGGTTGAAAGGCTATGGTGGGCAGAAACACGGACCTGAACCTTTACATTTGCACCCTGAACCTCACTGCAAACACCTCAGCCCACATTCCTGGCTGTGCAGTTCCTTACCCCTTTCCTGTCCATACCAGAGAGGGTGTGGGGGACAGGTTCAGCTCTCCCCAGCCTGACATCCTTGGGATTTTCCCCCCAAAATAATACCTGTTCCTGTGGCACTTCTTCAGGGAGGTTTTCTGCATCTTTTCCTTGGGCCAACAAAGAGGAGAGAAAGTGGGCCAGAATAGGAACAAAGGATATTAGAATATGCTGCTTCTAGAATTTCAGGGTTTCTGGAATGCCAGAAGTTCTGAAACATAGTGGAGAGGGGTCTAGAATGTTAGGAAATCTAGAACACAGGGACACTCTGGAGTGCTGATGGATTGATATTAGGGTTCTCCCCAGCATATCAGAGAATCCAAACTGTAGAACTCTCGCACAAAAGGACCTGGAAAGTCATTAATTCTAGAAGAGGAGAAGGTCAAGGAGAGTTCATACCTGTGAATCTCCACCAGTAGGAATATTTGCATGCCAGATATTTGGAATGCTGCGAATTATAGGATATAGAAAGGATCTGGATTAGTAGGAAATCTAGAGAATGGGAGATATTCTAGAGACTGTGAACCCTTTCAGGACACTAGAAGGTTTGTTTGCATTCCAAGGAATACATAATGGCAGGAGCTGGTCTTTATTATCAGGGAATCTGGAACACAATGGGAGACCTAAACAATGAGTGATTCTGAACCTGGGTGTTCTGTCTGGAGTGGCTGTGAATCTCAAACTCTAGACTTTTTTTTTTGCAGGATATTCAGAATGCTGCATGATATTTGAATGTTAGAAATTCTAGAATGTGGGAGGAT
Organism: Lepilemur ruficaudatus; assembly: GCA_963574885.1. Taxonomy (NCBI): domain Eukaryota; kingdom Metazoa; phylum Chordata; class Mammalia; order Primates; family Lepilemuridae; genus Lepilemur; species Lepilemur ruficaudatus. Next base: position 9,882 of record CAUYRT010027890.1, on the reverse strand, counting down.
GGGTTGGAATGTCACGAAATCTAGGATATAGTGATGTTTTGTAATGCTCACAGATCTAGAATATTGAGGTCATTTTTTTCCATGCCTGGGAATCCAGAACACAGAATACTGGTATGTCTGGAATGCTGATAACTCTAGAAATAAGAGAGAAAGAGATCTGGAATGTCAGCAAATCTAGAACACTGAAGGGTTGGATTTGTTTTCCATACTAGGGGTAACACTGTGTGTGTGTGTGTGTGTGTGTGTGTGTGTGTGTGTGCGTGTGTGTGTGTGCATGCATGATGGGGTGGGGAGAAAATTTCTGGACTGCCAGACGTCTAGAACTCTGAAGGATTCTGAAAGGTTGAAATCAGATTAGCCTTCAAGGGGTAACACAGACACGACCCTGGAGGTAGTGACACCGATAGGAAGGGATTGGGAGCTGGGGACTTCAAAATCTGGGGGGAGGGAAAGCCAACGCCGGAAGTTGCTGTAGTGAGCCAGAGGCTGTTGCCTAGCAACCAGCATTGAAGATGCCCTGGATCCCAGGCTGAAGGAAGAAATTTCGGCAGCGCCCCCAGCAAATGCTCCAGCCTCAGGGTAGGAGGGGAGAGGAATGGTTAATGACATGTTATCTCTCAGGGCCATGTGAGCAGGGATCTTGGGGGCCACACAAAGGGACACAGAGGCAGGGACATTGAGTGGGCAGGGCCGGGCACTCCATCATTGCGCTGGCACAGCCAATGAATGCCGGTGAATGGAGTGGTTCATGCCATTGCTAGTGCTCCAGGGACTGTGTGTCCCTGAACGATGGTGGACCCGAAGTTCTAGGTGTCAGTGTGGGATGGAGGTGTGGATTGCTGCAGGTGGCAGTAATGGTGCCAGTGTGCACCGTGCGGGGGGGTGCAGGGATTCCTCGTCTATCCTGCACACCCTCCACTGTAAGAGGCAGCAGGAGTGGGGGATGGGGTGAAGCTGGCTCCGTTGCTGTTCTTGGTCCGGGGTGGGCCCTACAGTGAGGGCACGTGGCCTAGTATCCTGTGTGGGTGGAGCCTGGGACCCACTTGGGGGGGCAGGGCTAATGCTGCAAACTGGAAACCTTAAGAATCAAACTGCGGTGTGAGATAGGCCCTGGAACCCAGAAGCGGGACAAACACGAAAGGGGCGGGTCTTGAAATCTCAAGTGTGGTACCGCGTCCCAATTTTCTGTGGGAAAGGGTGTGGCCTGAGACACAGAATAAAAGGGAGCCTAGGGGGCGGAGCCTGAAGCTCGGGGGCGGAGCTTTGGGGAGACGAGAGGCAGAGTCTGTAATTCAGAGAAAAGAGGGTGGAGCCTTGAATTTACAATGAAGCGAAGGAGCTGGGCTTGAGACTCTGAGTTTGAAGGCTGTGTTTGACCGAGCTCCAGTACCGCAATCGGTTAGCTCGCGGTACTTACATGAAGGCTGTGTTTGAGCAGGGCTTGGAGCCCAGAACCCACTAAAGGGGGTGTGGATGGGGTTTAAGGCCCCCGGTGGCATGGGGCTCCTAACGGTGGAGGTTCTTAGTTAAGAAGAGGACTAGAACTCCCTAGGGAGAAAGTCTGAAATTGAGGTGTGGGAGGCTGCTCTTGGGAGCCTTTAAAGATTCAGGCTCTAGTACTCTGGGAGTAGAGGGGGATGCAGGAGGGGGCAAAGCCAGGATCTCCTTGGGAGCGAAGTCTGTGAGCCAGGGGCAGAGCCTCTGAAGAACAAGCTTTTGCAGATGTGTGAGCCCCCCGGAAGCCCTGCAGCACAGGGCCTCGAGAAGGAACACACCCTTTGGGAAGGTCCAGTGTGAACCTGGGACACTCAGACGGGCGGGACCTGGGGCCTAGTGCAGGATTAGCGCTCCATCCCCAGAATCTGCGTGGAAGGTGGGCACCGATGGGACTTCCAGCGTCTACAACAGCGAGGGAGCTAAATTCTGACCAAATTCTCCCAGAACTGTGAGAGGAGGGTTAGGCCTGCTAGAGGGAGTCCAGCTTAGGAAGCCCTGCAACCGCCTCCGCATCCCTCGCATTCGTAAGCACCCCCGTACCGGGGCCTCTGCTTCACAAAGAGGGTTCACTGAGTCAGTACCCGACTCCTGATTTCCCCTACGGCTTGGAGAAGTCGAGGACCCGCGCTCTTGTCCCCGCACCTGTCCCTCAGCCCCTCCCCTTCTGCCTCCCGATTGGCCGCCCGGCGAGCTCTGCAGGCGCAGGGCTCTGATTGGCGGGAAGTTCGCAGCTCGCGGCCCGGACAGTGGAGAAAGTGAGTTGGCCTCGGGCGGGGGCGGGGGGCGGGGCCGCGCCGAGCTGGACCCGCTGGACACGCCGCCTGCCCCGAGCCGGACTCGGCGCCCGACACGATGCGGCGGCCTGGCCCCAGGGGCCGCCGCCCCCTCCTGCTGGTGCTGCTGCTGCCGCTCCTCGCAGCTGCCGCCACTGCCGCCTCCGCCGCTAGCCCCAGTCCCAGCCCCAGCCCGGCGGCAGTCGGGGTCTCGGTGGTCCCGGGATGCCCGGCCAGGTAAGCCCCCGTACGGCCCGGTATTTCTTGTGCACCCTCCACTCAATAAATCTGGTGGTCCAGAACTTTAGCGTTTAGCGGAATACGAACCCATTGCTTTGATGTGGGGATGAAAAGGCCAGACAGGGTTCTTGGGTTTATTAGGGGTCCCTATTTTGGGGTTAGAATCAGGGAGTACTGAGCTTTTTAGAGGAAGGAGTCCCCTCCATTGTGGTGGAGATGGTTAAGTCTCCGGGAACTCCTGGGATCTATTTGGAGAAAGATCTCTATATGGGGAGACGCTTTGAGTTCTCCTAGAATAATAGAGATGGGTGGGGCCCTCGAGCTAGGATGGAGCTCCCCACGTTTCTTGGGGTGCTTAAGGAGGAAAGGCATTGGGAGATTCTGGAGGAACTGTATGTGGGAGGTGAGATGTCCTGGTTTTCTAGGTTTGGGGGGCACTGGATTAATTAAAAGGGACCGTTGGAGTTTCTAATAGGAAGACGTGGACTCTTGGGTTGATGGCGGAGGGGCTGGTGGGGAATCGTGTGTACGGGGGTGGGGGGAGTCCTCAGGTTTCAGGAGGGTTGGGGATGCTCTCGTTTCCTGCAACTAGAGGACTCCAGGATTGAATGGGGTACCAGTGATTTCGCGGGGAGGGATCCAGGATTTCCTATAGATTTGGGGGTTATAGCCACCCCTCCTGTTTTCGGGTGACGAGATCGGAGGACACAGTCTGCCCAGTATCCCCCGCCCCCAGCCCGGTGGCCCGGCGCTCCGTTACAAAGGCCCCGGGCTCCGCTCCCGCCTCGGTCTCTGGGAATGCGTTTAGTAACCCGAGCCGCCACGGGGGCGGGGCCGGGAAGGGGTTAACCTGGAGAAAAGGCAGGAGGGATGACTGCAGGATTGGGGGTCCTGGAGGCTCTCCGCCGGGTGGCTTCATCCCCCACTGGGCCCTACCAGTCTGGAGGGGGCACACGTGCTGGATGTCCCCTTCTCAGTGTTCCCCACTGCTCTTCTCTTGGGGCTTGAGCGCGCGCCTACGTCTCTCGCCCTCCCCCTTAGCCTGAGCATAATGGACTTGTCTGGGGGGCCCCTTGATTGCGACGCACTTGAGCTGGAGCTGGAGGCTCCGCTGTTGAGACCCTCTGGGCCCAGACATGCCTCCAAGAACTACACCTTCATCCTGCTCAGTTGGGAAACTGAGGCCCAAAGACCAGGAGACGCTGGCTCCAGGACACACATCGCGGAAGGGCAAGAACGAGCTAGAACTCAGGCCTTGGGATTCCCAGTCCTGGACTGTATCCCTCCCTCCACCTCAGCACCCTGCTGGACCCACGGTCAAAGGGGAGACCTCCCTCCCCAGCTGCTGAGGTCTGGGGACGTGGCGCCACCTGCCTGCCAGGCTCAGGACGGCAGTTGAGTCCCGGACGTGCGGGAGGGGCGGGGTTCTAGATTCGCAGACAGTCTGGGCTTAGAAATGCGCTTAAAAATCTTGATTCTTTTTTTTTTAAAAAACATCATTTTTTTAAAAGACTTTAAAATCATTTATTTTGCAATAAAATCTTACCGCCAAAACCACTTCATAAGACAAATACAAGTCAGTTTGCGGTGGCCTTCACCCTTCGAAAGTCAGCCGACTTGCCTCGCTTTGTGCAGATGGAGAAACTGAAGCCACGAGAGAAGTGCCTCAAGTTAGTCACACATCTATTTTGAGCTTCCTCGAGCCTCGTCTTGGTTTCCTCTCCCCTCACTGCCCTCCTTTGGGGAGTTGTGGGGCGCTAAGGGCCTGAGTGACTTCCACCCCCCTATTTATAGCGTTGCTGCTTGTCGCTGCGGCCCAGGCCAGACACCTAGGAGGAGCCGCTGCATCCGAGGTGGGTTGTTCCAAGTGGAGTATGGGTAGGGGGCAAAGGAGGGTAGGAGGAGAGGGGCTGGGGCTCCCTTCCCCAACCCTCATCCCAGCTGCAGAGCTGGATGCGTTTGGTAGAGAGGGACTCAGTCCCCTTCTTCCCCACTTAGTCCCTGGCTGTCTCCGAAGCCTCCTGCAGGGTCCGAAGCTGCCAGCCCCAGAAGTGCGCAGGCCCCCAGCGGTGCTCGACCCGGGGGCCTCCTGTCCCCAGCCCCAGTGTGAGGAAGAGACAGGTGTCCCTCAACTGGCAGCCACTGACGTGAGTGTGTGATCCCTCCCCTGCCAGATCCTCCCTCGGGAACTCCCAGCTTTTTACCATTTCCCCTGCATCTCGATCTCTCTGCCTGTGTCTCCGTTGCCATTTCCTCTTTCCCTATCTCAGTCCCTACATTTTTCAGTCTCTAGCTCTCTGTCACTTCGTATTTGTTTTTTTCTATCTCAATCTTATCTCTCTTTCTGCTTTTCTCACTTACCTGTCTGTCTGTCTCTCCCCCACCTCTGTTCCACTGCCTGTCTCTGTGTCTCTCTCTTCCCTCTTCCTCCTCTTCTTCCTCTCCCTCTCTTCACTACCCCCATCTCTGTTTCTTCCAAGGTCTTTGTCTGTGTTTCTCTCCAATCCCAACCCGCTGGACACTCAAGGCCTGGTCCCCTAAATGGGTGTGGGGGGGTGGGGGCAGAGCCACCATTGGGAGACCTTTTCCTAGTGTGGGAGGCTCTTGGGGAGGGGGCAGCTTAAGCGCTGTGACAGCCACTTCTCTGCTCCCTCCCATCCAGGCTGCAAGAAGCCCGAGCTCTGCTGAAGCGACGGCGGCCCCGCGGGCCTGGGGGCCGGGCACTGCTGAAAAGGAGGCCCCCACAGCGCGCCTTTTCTGGCCGGGCCCGAGGTAAAAACATCCGCCTTTCCTCCGCCAGTGGCAAGGGGGGTTCTGGGCCAGATAAAGCCGTCTGGTTCCCACGGTCCAGCTGCCGCCTACCCGCCCCCCCCATTGTAGCTCAGTCTCCCCCCTAGGATGCAGCCCCCTCCAGGGACCCCAGAGTCCAGCAGCGGGAGGTGAGCCCAGGACAGGACCAGACTCAGGCCAGAGGAGCTGACCCGCAGGGGTGGGGCCGGGAAGCCAGGCGTCCCAGCTCCCCTCCGCCAAAGAGGGGGGTGCTGAACCAGCCCAGACAACAAAAGCGATTGTGCGGGTTGGCGCCTGCCTGGGCACAGAGTGCCCGAGATTGAGGGGCGGCTGAGGGCCAAAGGCCTGCGCCTGCTTCCCGGACCCAACCCCGGTCCACCTCCCACTCCAACTCTCCTCCAGATTAGAATACCTCTTGTCTTAACCACCCTCAAAGTCCCCCTCTTGCTGTAGCTTTCAGCCCAGATGTGTCCTCTCCTCTCTAAAGTCTTCCAGATGTGAGCCTTAGGCCAGATGTTAGGACCCCCACCCACAGCCTCAGCCCACCGCTTTCCGTTATCCATTGGGACTTCTTTACCAGGTGTGGGGGTCCTGGTCAGATGTGGCTGCAACTTCAAATGTGCTTCCCTCCCCCATCCCCACTCCCACTCCTACTCAGGATCCAGACCCCCAATTCTTTTACGTGCCCAGGTGAACCGACCCTTCTCCCGTCCCCCACACGTGCCACTTGGCTGCCCCGATGTGCCATGATAGCCCCCTGTCTAGATGCAGCCCCTTTCCCTCTGCTTAGGGCAGAAGAGGATCGGCCTTTAGCTGTCTCCCCAAGGGCGGCCCCCACTACTCTTTATGGATTTCCTCTTCATGGACTCAGCCCCGTCTAGGGGGAAACCCGCCCGCCCCCACCTGTTCCCTTCCCCGTTGCTCCCCTGCAGGCCCCATCCACTTGTTGGTGCGCGGGTGGGGGCAGAGGGGACGCCCCCTCCCCCCTGCGAGTCTAGCGCCCAGCCTGCGCGCCTCTGGCTAAGCGCCCAGCCCCACGCGCCCCCGCGCGGCCGCCGGGGAGGGAGTGGTGGGGAGGGGGGGGCCTGAGCGGGGGCGCGGCCGCCCTCCCCCGCGGGCGGGCGGGCGCGGCCGGGCCCCTCGGGCGGGCTGGGGCGGCGGCGCGGTGGAGCGCGGCGCTGCAGCCATGGCGGGCGGCGTGCGGCTGCTCTGGGTGTCGCTATTGGTGCTGCTGGCGCAGCTCGGGCTGCAGCCCGGACTGGGCCGGCCCGGAGAGCGTCTCCGCGTGCGCTTCACCCCGGCCGTGTGCGGCCTGCGCTGCATCCATGGGCCGACCGGCTCCCGCTGTACCCCGACCTGCGCGCCCCGCAACGCCACCAGCGTGGACAGCGGCGCGCCCGGCGGGGCGGCCCCGGGGGGACCCGGCTTCCGCGCCTGTGAGTGCGGGGTGGTGGTCCCGAGGGAGGGATTCCCAGGGCGGGAGGAGGATCACTGGGGATGGAGGAGCCAGTCCCCCAGGGAGAGGAAGCCCAGATTCCCTGCGCAGCAGTGCTGGGGAACCCCAGAGGCATTTAAGGAAGGGGGTCCCAAATTTTGGGGTTGGGTCCTGAGGGTCCGCATTTGCAAACATTGAGGGTTCTCAGGGACCTGTGGTGTCCCACGTGAGGGGGATTGGGGCCGGCTTTCATGCCTTTGAGTTAAGATGAGGATTTCAGAATTGAGGGGCCTGGAAGGCTTTGGGAAGGGGGCCCGAATTCTGAGACTCTAAGGAGTCCCCAGAGACCAAAGGAGAGTTTCGGGGCCGCCGGGGCATGTCTCAGTTTCTGTGTCTTTGGGTGGGAGGGATTGGGAGAGTTCGGTATGGAAATGCTTGTGAGAAGGCGGGTGGAGGGGACTGGGGTGAAGAAAGTTGATCCGGAAAGCTAAAAGGGAAAGGGCCTAGAGAAAGGGGGGGTGTCTCGGCAGAACCTGAGTTGCAAGGGTCCCACGTGCGAGAGAAATCCAGATAAGAGGCCTAGGGGAAGGGGCGCCCCCTGGGGGTGGAGGGGACAGGAGAAGTGTATGCATCAGGCATTCCTAGAGATGGGGAGCCCTGGGGGTTCAGGAGAGGTGGGGAGGGCCCGCCACCTGTTGTCCCACGGTGCAGAAGTGGACAGGCTCTCTGGGGTCGGGGCCTCCCTTCACCCCCAACCCCGAAAGCCCTGTGGAGTGGGGAGTTGGGGCCCCTGGCGCGGAGAACTCGCCCAGCCTGGCCCCCAGCCAGCCCAGCCCCGGCCGGCGTGAGCTCATCTCCCGCCTGAGCCCCCGCCCGCTGCCACTCCCTCTCTCCTCCCCTTCCTCTCTCCTTCCTTCACTCCCTCTCGGCCCAGCCAAGGCGCGGTGCCCAGGCTGGTGCCAAGCCCCTGGGGGTGCAAGGAGGGGGCATGTGTAAGGGGGCTGACCTCAGCAGGACCCCGATGTCCTCAGCTTCCCCCTCCCTCCAGAGGGGTGGGGTGGGGTGGGGAGTTGGCTGTGCCCATTCAAGGGCCAACCTGGGTGTGAGTGCCCTCAGGATCTGGGCTAGGGGCCTGCATTCAGGTTAAGAGAAGGCAAAGAAATTCCCCTGGAGGCTGGGAAACGCCCCCAGACATGCCTGCGTTCCCACACACCCCCATCAGAGACCCTTCCCATTTTGGAATCTTAATTCCGAGCTAGGTCTCTCTTAGTTCCCAGTGTTCAATTGAAGATCCCCATTAGGGCACCCTGGAGTCCTGGCCTGACTCTCCTACCTGGGGGAGCCCAATGTCTGCTCCCCGACCCTGAACCCCCTCCCTACCCCTGTCAAAAGACTCCAGAGACCAGCTCCTCCAGCAAAGTTCCCTCTTACTCTCTTCCAACCCCACAAACTGTGCCCCTCACCAGAGAACTCTGTAGTATTGTCCTTCAGCTACCTCTCCCCACTTCCAGAGAACCCCCAGATTACAAACATTTACAGTGATAACTCCCTTCCCCAGCTCAACTCTCTTCCCACAAACATCTCCCATTTTCTTATATTTCCAACTGACTTACCCCAGTCCCACCACAGATTCTTGATTCCTGTATCTCCAAATCCTGCTCTTGCAGCTGACCCCCTCCCTAGGAACTTCTGATCCCATCTACAGAGAACCCAGAGTTGGTATTGGTAAGCTCATTTTCCCAAGAGGATCTCAAACATTGTGCTCCGTGCAGGCAGCCATGAATCAAAAGACTTGAGCACCTAATTCCTTAGCTGGGAGGCGAGGGGGTTCCCAAGTATCTCAGGTTCCCAGCCAACTGAGGCTCTTACGTGCTGGGAACTTCCAAGAATTCCACTTCTCCATCTAAACCATGTTCTCAGCACTCTCAAACTGGTCATCCCCTAGAAGGCACTAGGCTCCTGCTTTTTAGGTAACTCTCCCCAAAAGGACTTGAGAGACTCCTGCTGAAAGGGCACCTCCGTTTCCTCTGAGCTAGGCTTCCTCTCCATCCCAGAAACCTCGGGCTTTGCACCCCAGAGTACTGCCTTCTAGCTGATCTTCTCCCAGGACTCCAGTCCTCTTACCCTTCTAAATTGAGGTGGCTCCCCTGTGCTTTCCTTTTTACAGCTGTGGCCCAGAATCCCACACACGCCTCCCTGGACGGCCCCGGCCGCCTGCCCCCTCTCTCCCCTCCGCACAGCTGTCTCCAGCTGTTCTCTGCAGTCTCAGGGGAGAAAGGGAGGGGTGCCCTCGCAGGACAGTCCGGCCTCCTTTGGCTCAGCGGTCCCGAGGCTCCCCAAGGGTCGGGAATGCGGGGCCGCCGCCCTGCCCCCGCCGCACCCCTCTTTGTTTACCCCGCCGCTCAGCTGGCACAGCCCCGCCCAGAGGTGGCCTGGGGCCCAGCGAGGGCGCGCAGAGTGGAGAGAACGCGCGTTCCCGCTCGCGGCCCCGCCCAGGTGCTACCCGAGGCGGGAAGGCAGAGCTAGGACTTTGGAGCCCTAGCCAGAGAGGAGGTGGGCGGAGAAACAGAGCGGTGGGCGGGGCTAGGGCACCCAGCTAGCCCGGAGGCGTGGTGGGAGGGGCGTGAGTAAGTGAGCCGGAGCAAATCAGAGAGAGGAACGGGAGGTGGGCGGGGCTAAAGGCCCACAGGTTAAGCTTGATGGGCGGGGTTTAGGATCCCGCGGGTAGAAGGTGGTGTGGGTGGGGCTAGGAGGGGGCACGCAGCCCGTGTGTGAGCTGAAACGTCGTGGGCCATTCCAGGGGGAGTACGGGCGGGCATAAAACGCTAAGGGGACAGACTTGGGAAGGAGTTGTGTGTCAGGGAGTGCTACATGTTTGAGTCAATGGTAGGGACCTGCGCAGAGTCAGAGGGGCTAGAACAGGAAAGGACCCAGCCAGGCGACGGAATGGGCGGGGCTCAATGCTAAAGCACAGCTAGGGTGAGCAGGGCTGACCCAACGGACCGAGTCAGTGCTGTCTGGGCAGGGATGGAACGCTGTGGACTCAGTCGGAAAGCGGGATCTGTGGGACTGAGAAGAGAGAGCGGTATATAGAAAAAATTAGCCGGGCATGGTGGCACATGCCTGTAGTTCCAGCTACTCGGGAGG
>CAUYRT010027889.1:0-25892 GCA_963574885.1 Lepilemur ruficaudatus | reverse complement strand
AAGAAATTAATTGGCCAACTAAAAATATATAGAAAAAATTAGCCGGGCATGGTGGCACATGCCTGTAGTCCCAGCTACTCGGGAGGCTGAGGCAGAAGGATTGCTTGAACCCAGGAGTTTGAGGTTGCTGTGAGCTAGGCTAATGCCATGGCACACACTATAGCCCGATCAAAAGAGTGAGACTCTTTATAAAAAAAAAAAAAAAAAAAGAACCACAGTATTAGTAACTTCAGCCAACAGCTTAATTTTTAAAAATCACATACAGTCATTAACAAGATGTAATTTTCCCAGAGAATAATAATTATTTATTAGAGAATAAATAATAAAATTCCAAACTAGGCTGGGCTCTCAACCCTCAGGTAAGTATTTCAGAAATGCATTCATTCACTGATTCTATAAACACTTTTTTAAAATCAACTTCATTTCATTATCTGCAAAATGACAATAACAATAGCATCATCTTGGCTATTGCAATCCAACCTCCGCGGTGTGAACTAAGATCCCTACCCAGAGAAGAGGAGACAGGGAGATAAACAAGCATGATACGGTGAACTTACTAAGGTAGGTAAGTTCGAAGTGTTGTGAGACTATAAAGAAACGAATACCTAACTGCTAGTGGGGAGGAGTAGATGAAGGCCAAGCTTTAGCTGAATGCACAGTGGCTAAGCAGGCAGGAAGGGGAGAGGCCACTTGGGATCTGAATGTAACAACCAAGAGGGAAATTAAGCATCACCAAGTGTTAAGGGCGCTGGCATAGACAGAGAGGAAGATGAGCAGACAGGGAAAGGAAAGTAGTCAGGGGGTGAAGAAGCCATATCATAAAGGGAATAAGAAGCAAAAGACTTAAAATAGTATTCAAAAACCAGATTTTTTTAAAAATTTGTTTTCAGAAGTCCTTTTGTAGTGCTGAAAGAGTAGATGAAGACTATACAGAAGACAGTCTTTAATGCTTGTCTTTGTCTCTTTTCTGCTGCTGTAAGAGAATACCACAGACCGAGTAATTTAGAAAGAACAGAAGTTTATTTGGCTCACAGTTCTGGAGGCTGGGAAGTCCAAGAGCATGGTGCAGGCATCTGACAAGGGTCATCCCACGGCAGAAGGCGGAAGAAAGTGAGCATGCGAGACTGAGAAAGGCACCAGGGGCTGGACTCACTCTATAACAACCAACTCACCTAACATTAATCCCTTCATGAGGGCTCCTCCTAATCACCTCTTCAAGTTCCCACCTCTTAATATGGTTACAACGGCAACTAAATTTCAACGTAAGTTTCAGAGGGGGCATTCAAACCACAGCAAAAGCTCTTGGAACAATCCCAAGAGGCAGTGGGGATAAAGGGAAAGGAGCAAACTTAAAATATTTTAGAGACTCCAACTCAAAGGACCTAACAACTAATGGGATTTGTTATTGGAATTTGAGAAAAGAGGTTGAGGGTGCAGAGGGAGAACGACACTTGGAAGAAAACTCCAAGTGCCTGACTTGAGCAGCTCTTAATACATGGAGACATCACAGAGATTGGAAACACAAAAGCAACAAATCTTGTGGCAAGAGACTGGAAAGTTCTATTTGAGACAGGCAGGATTTGGCATGTGTATCGGATACTCAGACAGATACAAGCATGAGATAAACCAAAGTGTTTGCTAGCAAGCAGAGAGGTCTGGATTGGAGAGGAGAGCCAAGCAGACCCATTGAAGTGGAAACATCGAATTCATGTTCTGCACGGGCCTGGATAGGGATAAGTGGCCATTAATTGACACCCAGGCTCTCTGCAGCTCGAAAGCAAGCAGGAACAGAATCATTCAAACCAATGCAGTGGAAAAGTTAAGTGACCACCATACCAAGCCTAAGAAACAGGGGTGGGTGGACGAAACAAGATTTCTTAGCTCAGTGGTTCTCAAAATGCACTTTGTCAGGACCAGGAGCATCAGGATCACCTGGGAGCTCCTTGGAAATGGAAATTCTCAGGCCCACCTCAAACGTACTGAATCAGAAACTGGGGTGGGCATGGCAGACACAACCAGTTTAACAAGCCCTCCAGGTGATTCTGCCGCTCACTGGAGGTTGGGATCTACCCTCTTAGCTAATGTCCCAACTACTTGAGAGGAATGGAATGTGAAATAACCCCCACAAAGGCAGATTTCCAAAGACTCAAGGAAATTAAGTATATAAGTATACACGCTTCACACAAAGATATGCAACAGGAACTTTTGCTAATTTTCAACGAGTTATTTTTCCCTGTGAGTTCAAAACTTGTAAGGCAAAGTAGATCAAGTCAGTGGCCCACAGAGTAAGGCTTCCTAACTAAGGAATGCAGTTCAACACTAAAATCACAAACACTACAAATGCGAAGAGGATATTCTACTACTTAGAGGATGCTACACCACCAAAGGATCCCTATCTCATTTTCTCACCGGACTCCTCCCCATGGACTAACATCAAGCATTTATGGGATGGCCACCTAGAGTTACAGGCTCTCCAGATATGCAAAAGTCCTCTGGGTCAAGCTAACTGACCAGGCCCAGGATGAAACTCTTGACCTAGGCCTAATTGAGCCCCCTAAGAAACTGAGCTAAATCACTCACATATCAAATTTTACATGTAAGATTGATCCATAAGAATGGCTATGTTTTTTTCCCCAACAGTAAGAACAATGAAGAAAATCAAACAAAAGCTTGACAGCAGAAGGAAAGTCAAGAAATAGAGAAGCAACAGGAAAAACGAAAACGAAATTAAAACAATGTTAATACATCATTTATAATCCAACCTAGACCCATAACCACCCTTATCACACAAAAAGGCACTTAGTCACTATTACTTTTTATCCTCAGCTATTCTAAGTCCTTCATCCACAAGCACTGCATCATATCCTTTAATTCAGAATTATAAATAATTCCAAGATTATTTATTTTCATAATCAGCATGCATGCAATGTATGGCAAAGGCATTGCTGGTCTGGGCAAGATGCATTTCCTCTTCCCTTCCACCCAGTCAGAGCCGCATTTTTCCTAGGCTTTCTCCCCCTGATCCTGCAAAGGGGGTAGGGTACCCTCATATGACCTCAGGCCTGCCTGCAATCCTGCTGGCAAGATTTAACTAATTCTTGGCCATCCATTCTGCTGCAAGAATACCTACACACCTGTCCCTTTTTGAGTTGTTCCTTTCTTCCAACATTCCCTCCCACTGGGAGGTTGATGTGAAGATCAATGAGTTAATGTTTGTCAGATACTTTAGGCTTCTCAGATGAAAGGCAACATTACAGTTCAAGCAACCCCTGGCTGGCATTACACTAGATGTATTGCAGTTGACTCTTTATATTTGGGCTTCAAAGAAGGAAATCAACGCTGCAAAGATACATCAGCTAGTTTTTGCACTCTTATTAAAGACAGGCAGAGTTAGACTAACATTACCAGATTTCAATATTAAAATTACAAGGATCTTTACATAATACACTGGACCCTGATTATAATAAGAAACGTACAAGGAAAAGGATCTTTTTCTCTGCCTTTTTCTCAAAGGGTGGCTTTCCCTCCCCAAACTTTCCTACTGCCTGGTCCTGTAACTCTCAACCTCCCTGTATAAAGGGTCACATGGCAGCTGCCAGCTAACATGTTTGCTTTGAGCCAGTAGACTTAAAAAAAAAAAAAAGTCAAAGACAAAGCTTTATGTGTATGTTGGCACACATGTGAATTCAGGCTGCTGGAAAAAAAATACACAAAGAGCACATTCATGGCAACATACAACTCCTTGAACATATAAATGGCCATCCTCAACCTACTCTGGGTGAAGTGCTGTATACCACACTACATGGAATTCTCCATAAATATCTCAGCAAGCTAGATGCTACTGGCTCCACCTTGCAGATGAAGAAAATGAGGCTCCAAAAGGCTAAAAAGTTCATCCAACATCACACAGCTTAAAAAAAAAAAAAAAGGCAGAGCTGGAATTCAAACCTAGCTATACTTCAAACTCCCAAATCTGGCCCCCCCTGCACTACATACTGACAGTCAGGAAAAGCTGCAGAATTTGCTACTCACCCCTCTCTGACCACTCAAGCCTTCCATGGGACATGGATAGGGGAAGTGTAAATTAAATCAATTTAAATCAGTAAAGGGAGATTAAAAAGCTTATCTTAGGCATTAACTTGGAAACTCCTTCCTTACCAAAGCTTTTGTGTTTGTTTTCCCTCATTCCTTAATTGGTTAATTAATATTACATCTTATCTCTTTCCCCTGCTTTATCTCTAACAAAGTGCATAGCACTGTTTTGAGATTTAGAATGAATTTTAAAAATACACAGCACTTGGTGACTAAGTAACGAGGCTCAAATGCAAGAATCTGACCAAATTCTCAGTCAAAAAGGACAAGCTTTTTGGACAAGCGTATGGAACCCAGGAAGGCTGTAATATGCAATCAAAGGGTTGATGTTTATGTCTCTGGAGAAAATTTAAACTCCTAATAAGGAAGGCAGGCATTGGGGAAAAAAAAATTCTCACAATTTTTGATATTTGGCTCATCCATTCAAGGCAACTAAGACTCTAAAAATTCTGATTTTTTTTCCCTCTGAATTCTTTATGGATCTTCCATATTAAAATAGTCTCCGGGTTTGTCCTATGACAGCTGTCCATGGGACACAGTATGCACAAACCTTTTAATAATTACGTATTTAAGCCAGTGATGGAAACTAAGCAGATACGTGAGATTACCAGGAAAGGGCTTCTCTTCAGCCATTTCTCTCATGCAGGTTCTGTTACGTTAGGAAAACTCCTGTCAAGGGGCTGTTCTTGAGATAAGATGCCAGTAGAGGGGCTTGGATAAATACTCGAAGTTTAGGAAGTCCGTGTGCTCTTCCCACTCTGATGTACTGGCCTTAGGTCACCAAAAGCTGGACATCTGCCACCTCCGCCAAGACTCAACCACTATGAACAACACTACTAGGGCACTTCAGCGCAGTGAAGAGGCACCCTTGAAAGACAAACTACGTACAATACAAAACGCTGCTGTACTATAAGGAACTTTTCCAGGCAGGGTTTGCTGAATCCTGGACCTTTAGGCTACAACAAGCTGCAAGAAGGTACAACATACACCCAGTTTTCCTAGAGTATCAGAGAAAGGAACACTATCCCTTACTACCCTGCTAAAGCAATAATAATGACTTTAAAAAGTAGAGAATACCCTAAAAAACACAGTGACATATAAATAAACGTGCTCTGCACATCATGGCCACCCATTCAGATTAGGCAAAAGGGCTATTCAAGGTGTCATTTCTATGGCACAAGCTTTTAATCCCATCACTAAATGATAACTTTATAACAAAAAGTCTGTAATGCGGTATTAGCATCACCTATTGCTGTCAAGAAGCTCTTTAAAAAGAAAGGAATCAATACTATTTTAATGAAGCCCAGCATGGGCCAATTAAAATTTAGGCAATCATACAACATAGCTGCTTGTGGAAGAAACAGCATCAGGCACTGAGGTGTGTCCAAAAACGGAGACATTTGCTCCTCTGGAAGCTACCTGTGGTTCACATAAGTGGGTAATACGCTTCTAGTTTAATTTCTAATGGGGGCCAGGGGATAGTTTAATTTCTGATGGTGGGGAGGGGTTAGGGTTAGCAACACTGCACCAACCTGGCCATAAATCTCCCTCTGGCCCCCAGAGAGCTAGGTATGAACTTTCTCTCCTTTTCTGCACTCACTTTGCACCAGCTGTCTTGCTTTACGCAAAAGACACTCTCTTAATCACTCCTCTAGGTGAGCACCACCTGAATCGACCCTGTAAGTCCAGTGCACAGCTCACCTCCGGGACGAAGCCTTCTCTAGTCTCTCACGGAAGCCCTCTTCCACTGCAAGTAATTCCTAATCAGCCTTTGGGTTTCCTCCACTAGGCTGCAGACTCCTGCCCTGTGATCTTGTTTTAGCATCTTTCTATCCCCGTTCATAGCAGAGTAGAAGCTCAATACTGGGTCTGTCCAATGAATGAGTGAACCAATCCATTTCAAGAAATTAACACACTGGTGGAAACTCTGTAACTGTACGATGCAGCCTGCAGTTTAGAGATTCCTCACCTTCACAAAGAGCCTGTAACAGGCGGTCCCTCCGACAGACTTAAGTCAAAACCCTACAATCTCTGTAAATTGTACGTGGGGATGGGGGAGGGTGACAGGAACCGAAGGAAGTGTGAGGGAAAGGGAGACGGGGACAGAACTACCGCACTGTTCCCTCCAGAAGAGAAGGTGAAAAACCTACTTACAAGTATTCAAATCCGAGATGTGGGGGTCACGTGGAGGTTAATACTCAGAACTTTTTAAAGTTTGAGGTGGAGACCTGGTCTAAAATTATGTGACCACAGCTTTTCCCTAAGAACCAACTCGACCACCCAAGTAGGAGCCTAGACGCCCAGGAGTTTGGTGGCTCGGCTGGGGCCTAGAAGGAGAGCATGAAAACTCTGCTCCCTCCCAAGATCCTGTCCCCTTGGGGGGCAGACGAGGCGTCCGTCCGGGGAGTTGCATCCCCCTACCGCGCAGCAGTGACCAAAACGTCGTTCGTCTTTCATCCTCCTTGTCCCCACGGTCTAGGTATGTCTCCAAGCTGCCCTTCCCAGGCCTTCTCTCGGTCCCCAAGCGCAGAAGGGAATGGGGAGAGGGGGCGAGGGTGTGAGTTTAACCACGAACTCCCCAGAGAGCGCTCACCTCCCTGCTCACAACCAGGACAAACTGCGCCTCACCACGAGCAGCTCCCACAGAGAAATAACACCCCAGCGGCCCGGCCACCTCGCGCCCCCGCCGCCCTGCCAGGCGTCCCGGGCCGCCAATAGCAAGTTGGCGCTGCCAGCGTTTGCCCAAGTCATCTGCGAGGCGCCCGGAGCGCCGAGGCGGCCCCCAGCCTAGGGCCCGACTCCCCCGCCGCGGACGGGGCTTACCTGCTTACATGGCCCGCGTCGCGCCCCGGAGCCCCGCGCGGAAAGGTTATCCTTCGGGGCTGCGGAGCCCCGATTCCCCACGGAATTGATTCCAGCGGCTGGCGGAGGGGCGGAGGGAAGGAGCCGGCGGAGGCGAAAGGGGAGGGAGGTTTCCGCCGCGATCCCGGCGCAGGGGCGCACCGGAGGAGACGAGGAGAAAAACCTAAGCACGGGGTTGTCCCGCCCGAGGGGCGCCGGGACGAGGAGGCCAGGGAGGACCGGAGAGGTGGGAGGGGAAGGACCGCCAGCGGCCACTTTGTGTCTACTGCTCCCGGAGGACCTGCGCCCGGAGAGGAGGCAGCTGAGCCCGGGGGAGCGCGGCAACCTGCCCCCGAGACTGCGCCGGCTGCGCTCGCTCGGCCGAGAAAAAGTTGGGAAGAACTTTGAGGGGCCGGGAGAGCCAGAGCGGCAGGAAATGCAAACGGCAGGGAGAGGAGGGAGGAAGGGGCCGTGCGAGTGGGAGGGGACGGAGCAGGCGCCGGCGGCCGCGCTCCCCCACCCCCGGGCCGGGCTCGGTGGCGCTGGGGGCCTGGAGGCGGAGGGAGCGCGGGGCGCGCGGCCGGGGGCGGGGAGGAATGTGGCCGGGAGGGCGCGCGCGCGCGCGGGCGAGCGCTGAAACGTGGAGCCCGAGCTCCCGAGCTGGAGGCGCGCGGTCCTCGGGGACGTCACAGCGCTGGAATCTGAGGAATGCCGGGCTGCAGGAGCTCCTTCTGCAGGCCCGGGAGAAGTCGCGCACTTTTAATGGGGTAGCTTGGAAAAATGTTTTAAAAGGTAGGGGCTGAGGACGGAAGACGGGATGACAGTCCCCCGAGTAAGAGACGTGGGAGTTGAAGGCAAAGCGACCGCAGCCAACTCAACCCTGCGCCGCTCACGCCGTGGGGGAGACAGCGGGAAGGAAAGGAAAATCCCACCTAGGTTTCCGAATTCCACAGGGACGGGGCGGCGGCAGGAACTCGCCCACTCCGACCTAGCGCGAGGACAGTCCACCTTATGGTGCGGGACCCTCCCAGCAGGACGCTCCTGTGCAGCCGCCACACAGGGCAAGACAGACCGGGAGCAAGTAAGGTGGCCTCACCGAGTATGCAGTCTCAGATATCTCTCTCCAGAACACCCAGACCTCCAGGTACTGGACCTAGTGTCTGAGTATCTTCCCCCCTCATGATTCCCCCGCACCTCCACTCCCCACCCGCACCCCTCAAGGAATGGCAAAAGCAGCCTATGTGTGCTGAGAGTTGGAATATGCCGTTTTCCCGGTTTGTTCCATGCCACAGAATCGCCCCACCCTGCCTGGGTAGGCACTGGGAAGGAACTTCCTTAGCACTTTTGGAGGTGGAGTTAATGAGACGCAGCTGGTATGACGGAAAAACTCGGAGCAGACAAGGGAACCTGGGTTTTAGGCCCTGCTCTGCTGCTGACCGATTGGATGATTGAGAGGTATCTCAGCCCCTGAGATCCTAGGTTTCTGTAGGGGTAAAGTTAAAGGGTTTGCCTACATTTCTGTTGGCCTTTGCATTGCTACAAACACGTTTTAGGATCTGTTATCCCACGAGGACTTGTCTAGTCCTTCCAAGCTTTCTTGGGTTGAAAAGGGACCTTGAAGTCATTGTCACAGAAGGTATTATTCCAAATTATATCAGGGTCCGACAACTTGTGGAAAAATTTCCTGCCTTTTGGAGAAGAGAGAACTCGATACCAAAAAGCAGAGCCTTATTTTGCCCACCACGTGCAGACCTGTAGGGACCGAGTTTTCTGAGCATTTGCCCAACTCCGGAACTGGAAAGAATTAAAGACGCTAAGTATAGTGCAAAGGGGATGGAAGAAAAAGGCGGAAAGGGAATCAGTTTCTCAAATTTTCAAGGAAATCTCTGTGCGGACTTGCTGGCTTCCCAAAGAAAACACTAGGCATTGCGTTACTGTGTTCCAGGAAGTGTGTTAAGCGCTCTGGGCTCCTGTATTATCCCCATTCCTAGATGAGGAAAGTGAAGCATGAAGAAATTATGTGCCTCACCAAGGGTCATGCAGCTAGTAAGATACGATAATAGGCTCTAGTCCAGTCCAAAGTGCATGCTCTTAATCTCTTTGAAATTTGACCAAATCAGGATTAGGAGTAAAGATAAAGAAATGCCTTCAGGCTCTCGATGTAATAGACTCAGGCTTCTGCTCTTTCCTGCTAGATGGGAGCCCTGTTGGTGTCTTTCCCAGTGGAAAGGTGGTAACATATGTATATTGTTGCTCTAAAGTCATTATGATACCAAACACAGCACGATACCCTGAGTCTGTCATGGCACAGAAGAAGGGGCAAAGGACTTGCATGCAGACACAAAAATTCCAGTTCTGCCTCTGACCAGCCATGTGACCCTGAGCAAGCCACTTCACCTCTAAGCCTGAGTTTATTTTTTAATTGGAGTGTGACAGCAGACCGAGTTTGGTTGTGTTAGTTCATCTTTGAGGTCTTTCCCAGGTCTGAACTTGCATGAGCATACACTCCTCCAGACAGATGGCATGCCTGTGGAGGAAGCTAAGCCATAAAGCCAATGAAAACAGTCGACGTTGTAGGGAGAGGTCTGTTTTCGTGTTGCCTTCGGATCAAAATGAATGTTGAAACTCCAAGGAATGTCACTGGGTTTTCAATGGTAAGTAGAGCTAAAATTTAGCACTAACCCTGTGGACTCATTTTTTAAATTGGTATAATTTTACTTATAAAAAGAAAAAAATGCATTATTAATGTAAAGCCTATAAAGTGCATCCGACCAGCCACATTTCTTTTTCTTTAGAAGAGATCACAGAAAGACAATACAAATATTTTTTTAAATAGAAAGTACAACTTGAGGTTAAAAAAAACACCTTACATTCTCATGATAAATATATAAAAGCTAGTCACAAGTTTCTTTCAAAAAAGAAAAAAGCAACCCATTTCCTAAGTCTGTGTCACACTCAAGCCTCCCTGCTCTGCATCAGGGTGAACAGGAGTTTGGTTAATGAGATTGGCCCAGAATGCATCACTTTAAAGCTTTGCAATTTAAGGAACTTGTCTATATTAAATTTCCCAAAGCAATATTTCGACTGCTAAGCCTGACTCAAACTATAAATACCAAGCAGAATCTCTTGGGCCTCCACGACTCCTCCCACCCCTACCCAATATGTTCCTCTCATTGATGTGTTTTATACCTTCAAAGACATTGAAATCACTGAAAGAACAAGGTCTCCAATCAAAGCAAACTGGAAAGTAAGCAGGCTTTGTTAAGAAAACTTTGATGTCAAGGGGCTTTCTATAAATTTTAAAGTTATATTTATATACTGGGGCTGTCTGGAAAGTATCCAGCCATTGTTAATATAACAAGAATGGGTACATGGCTGGATACTTTCCGGGCAGCCCTTGTATATCCCCAGCCTAATTCCAATTCCTAAAACGATGTTTGGCAGCTTAGAGTATTGGAGGGAAGTGGAGAGCTTTTTCAAAACACTGATCCTCTCTGAAATCGCTGCTCCCATATCTTATTCCCTGAGGCTAGGGTAGAGATGGGTTGGGCGGTGTGTGTGTATAATATTTTTAGACAATATTTTATTGAGATACCATTCACATTCAATAAAAACAAATCTTGAGTGTACATACAGCTTGAGGACTCTTTCATATGTATATATCCATATGACCACCACCCAGGGCAAGATACAGAAAATGTCCATTACTTCAGGAGATTCCCCTGTGTGACTTTTCAGTCAGTATAGCCCCTCCCCAATGATTTCTACCATCATAGATTTGTTTTGCTAGTTCTCAAACTTCATATAAATGGGATCATATAGTATTTCTATATGTATATAATATATAGCAGGATCTCACTTCTTTAATGTTCTCAGATTCGTGTTACTGAATGTGTCAGGTTATTCCTTTTTATTGCAGAGTAGATTCCATCATGTGACCATGTCACAATTTGTTTATCTATACTCCTGTAGATATATTGGGCAGGTATACTTTGAAAACACTTCCCAAGTAATTCCATTATGCCTGTCCCCCTCTGATTCAGATCCACTGGCTTACAGAAAATAAAATAAGCCTAGAATATTAATACCTGCAAAAAGTATTAAGCAACAGAGAAGGACAGGATGAGAACATTTTAGAGCAACCACACTTAAAAGTGCTTTAATGGTAGTTACATTTAGAGTTTCCTTTTAACAAAAACAAGTTAGAGAATTCACTGCAATAGGAACTTCTTGTTATCTAGTGATTTTTTTAAAAGCTTTATGATTAAGCAGCGCTGTCACATGCAACTGCACACACGGTACACAACACAAGTCCAGGAGCTCAAATAGACTGGTGTGAATGCCATCCCCTGGAGTTGCATGGGGTGGTGGCCAGGATACTGTGAGTTTTCCCTTTACAATGGTTTCACGGCAGCTAATTTAGGAGAATCATTTCTGACACAGAAGACTGAGTCTTCTTCCCTCCTGGTTGCATCTTTGAGGCCTTTAGGCATGGGGAAGGAAGGGAGCCATCCACAGCACAGCCTTTCCCTAGGCTGACTGGGCTAGGAAGTCACACTATTCTCAAACGTTGGTAAAGTGGAACAATAGAAAACTTTTGTGGAGGCATAGATACGACAGAAATGCAGACCGTTTGTTTGGGGCTGCTCTCTAGTCTCTTTTGGAAGCCTGGCATGCCTGCCTCTTTTTGTCCACAGTGTCTCCCATTTCATTGTTCCTGATGCACCCCTTCCCTGGTCAACCCTCCATGTCATTCCTCTTTCCTTTATCCATCTCTCAGGTAAAGCCTCCCCACCTTCCAAAGGGACTGCCTCCTAATCTGAGTCAAAGAGAGGGCCCTCATTCTGTGCCTGCCAACCTAGGCCACAAATGACTTATTTTCTTCTTACTTCCTTCTAGAAAGAATGCCAGAGATGTTCAGGTTGTATTTTTTCAAGCTGGGAGGGGAAAGGCGGATCTGTCCTCCTGAGACACTGTGCCAGCTCCTCTGGCAACTGCAGTTGACCATGTGGGCAATGATGTCACGGACATCAAAAAGACAGAGTCATCAATAGGCAGATTCACTAATTTTTCCAATGAAAATGTGCAAGATTCAGCCAAGTGTTTTTTTTATTCCATATAATAGCAATATATATTCATCAAGTACAATATAGGAAATATAATTCGTACACACCATTGATACTTTTAGCAAGTTTTAAAGGAAAACCTAGGCACAATTAAGTGTCCTACCAATTTCAGTGTATTTGTTCTCTACTAATTTCACCTGAGGTGGCAGAGACCCTTTGGATCATGTCTTTAAAGGTATAAGCTTCCTGATCATACGCACCTGGCTCAGCTTGCTGACTTTCCCCCCACCCTCTCTATTATATATATTTGAGTCCTTTCCCAGCAACTTCAGAAGAAAACTATTTGTAGCTGGGGTCTGTCTTTCCCGTCTCATAATGATAGTGTTCAGAATAAAGGGGACAGTCCAGATGTGGCCCTTTTGCTTGCGTTGTCTCTGGTTGGTAGTATTTGTGGCTGCACTGCCCCTCTGAACCTGTATCTAATTTGAAGGAAAAGCCTGAGAAAGCTGAATTCCAATCTTATAGGCCACTGACTCTTCTCATTCTAGTAGTCCTAGATGCTAAATTTAAATAGAGCCTCAATAGGTAAGAATTATTAGTTTGGTTTTCTTTTAAGCCTTGGTTCTGGGCTTGGTGGGGGTTTTTGGTTGGTTGGTTTTTTTCAGTGTAACTTAAACACCTAGATGAAGCTGTTGACCAATAATAATGCAATCCAAATTCATGGTGTTAAAAACTGGATAGCCTTCCAGACCAGTTACAGATTCAGAGGTGGCTGGAAAATAAAACAAGAATTGGGGTGCATTTGTTTCTGACATCAGAGGCTGTAGCCAGAACACCCTCCTGAGAGGTATAGGACATAAAAGGAATCTTCTGCTGTGATTAGTGACAAGGAACAACCTTCACTGGGGGAGGGAAGGATCAGGTGGTGTTTGGGCTGCCTTTCTAAAGAACATGGCCACCCCAGCCTGAAAGGTGACCTATGGGGAGGAGGGCAGGCTGTGTAAGAGAGTCCAACAGCACTAAATCAAAACCTCCCCCAAGATTTGGCTGCTTCCTGGCTGCCTCACCTAGAATGAGGGGATGACTCAGTGACTGACTCTGATACTTCAAACATGTCTGAGTAACTCCCACAGACCTGGACAAAGGTAATTAGAGGACTGGTTTGGAATGACCACTGGGAATTGAAAGATACTTCCTGTGGCTAGCAGGGAAAAGGCAAATTGCCTAGGACACTCGATTTTGAGGCGTGTCCTGCTACATCTATGAGGCAGCGGTGTCTTCTAATATCGTAAGTGTTAGAAGCCAGAAAGAGTTTACTAACATAGGAAGGCACATGCTGGAATTCATTCTGTGGTTGGCACCTCTGATTTAGTATGATGTGCAAGACAAACATTTTCAAATGGTAGAAGGGAAACCTACTTTTTTGTGATGGGAAGATGCAAATGATCTGGCTGCCTCTCTAATCTTATTTCTAACTGCTTTTCCCTGGCTCCCTTTGCCCCCACGATACTGGCATCTGCCATCCCTTGAACATGCCATGTACTCTCCCACCATAGGATCTTTGCACTGACTGTTCCCTCCACCAAGAACTCCATTGCTTCCTCCAGATGTTTCACTCTCCTCATTCTGCCCATTCACCTTTCCTGATCACCCTATCCAAATAGCGCCTGTTCACACCCCAGTCTCTATTCCTTTACGTTGCTCTATTTTCCTTGCTAGCACTTAGGCTTCCTCACGTTACGTGATCCACTTATATTTCTTTGTTTATTGCCCTTCTCCCCAACTAGAAGCTCCATCAAAGTAGGGGTTTTTGTCTGTTTTGTTCACCACTGTATCCCACTGCCTAAAGCCTAAAAGAGTCTCAACAAATATTTATTGAATAGTTGAGTAAATAAAATTTTTATTGTTTTATGGGGGTCTATCCTCACATTAAAAGAAAACCTGCCAGTTATTTTCCTGTGCTCAGAATTCTACTGACATTATGTTAATCTTCATAACAACTTGTGAGATAGATATTATCTACCTCACATCCATTTATAGATGAAGAAGTTGAGGATTAGAGAGAGGAAGTAACTTGTCTGGTTTTGTTGCTATTTTTAGATTGTGGGTTGATGTGTTTGGTAGGTTTTGATGTTTGTTTGTTTGTTAGGATCTCATTGCACAGAGTTGAGACACCCAGGCTTATCCCTACTCCTGACACCCTCTCTTCCTCGGTTCAAGCATGGTCTCTTCTGTTTATTTTATAATTTTTTTCCCCTTTATGCCCTGTTTCTAACTGAATCTTCCTCTTCCAGACTGGCATCTGATGTAGTGTATCTAAGGAGTAAATAACAGTTAGAAGCATACAGCTGCAGTCCCCATTCCCCATGCTGAAGACCAGTACTGGTCGGTGGTCTGTTAGGAGCTGGGTCACACAGCAGGAGGTGAGCGAGTGAAGCTTCATCTGTATTTACAGCCGCTCCCAATCGCTTGCATCACTGCCTGAGCTCTGACCCCACCCCGACCCCGATCCACGGAAAAATTGTCTTCCATGAAACCGTTCCCGGGTGCCAAAAAGGTTGGGGACAGCTGGACAGTATACCCAAGCTAGATTGCCTGGGCTGACCTCCAGGCTTTGCCATTTAATAGCTGTGTGACACTGCGAAATTCTTGGGTCATTATTTCGTGAACCATTTGCTTCCTTCCATTTCCTTTTTTCTTCTGGAATCCCCAATAAAGAGACTTTGACGCTTACCTGATTCTCCAAATTTCTTCTTTCTCTCTTTTTTCCATCCTATATCATTATCCGTTTCTGATGCCTCCCAGGAGAACTCCTTGACCCAATCTTCTAGCTCATATATTTACTAGAACTGTCACTACTGAAGCAACCCATCAAATTCTTTAATTCAATAACTGCAGGATTCATTCTTAATATTTCTCATTCTTTTATTGAACTCTTTATTCTCATTTCATGTTTCCAGTGTCTTCTTTCAACTCTTCAAGCATATTATTTTTAAAAATTCTTTTATTGATACATAATAGATATACATATTTTGGGGGCACATGTGATAATTTAGTATATTCATATAATTTATAAGGATCGAATCAGTGTAAATTGGGATATCTATGACTTTAAATATTTATCTTTATGCTAGAAACATTCAAATTATTCTCTTCTAGCTATTTAGAAATATATTAATACAATGGATTATTCTTATTCCTGTTTTAAATTCTTTTTTTGTCTTCTATTCTCCTTTTTCTGGTATAGGTTGTTCAATTTGTTGTTTCTTAAACATGCAGATCTCAGAATTTGCCCTCTGAGCTCATCCTTGTTCCTTTGGGACCGTTAGCTGCCTTGACTATGCGGAGAAGCAGAAGTCTAGCCGAGCTTGTGTTTCTCCAAGTGAATTGGTGTATACATTGTTGGGTGTGTTTATTTGAGAGGCAGCGTGTTTTGTTCAACTGGTCTCCAAGGAACCTCTGTATAACCTTTAATTGGAAGCAGCCACTCTCTGTCATAAGTGGATGCCCACAGGGTGGTGAGAACAGGGATGTGTATGTAGGGAAGGATTCTCAGGGGCTGCTTAGACCAATGTTCATTGCCATCTGCTCATAACCACACCCAGGCTATGGCACTGCCTTGCAGTTACCACACTGCCTCTAGCCTGCACTGCTAATGTCCTGCCTCTATAGCACCAAAAGAGGTGGGAGGAATCTACCTGGGAAAATACGGGGATGAGGAAAGGACAAAACTAAAAAAATTTTCCCCAAACCTATTCCCTATTTGTGACCCCAAGCCCTCCCCACCCACTTGCCAGTTTCCCCACCACAGGACTGAATCATCTTCCATCCCCCCCCCCCAAGGGTTTCTGCTGCTAGTTGCTGAGCACAGCTCTAAGATCCATCCTCTCCTCCATCTTCCTGTAGCATCTCCTACAGGAGAGAACTCTCAGTCTGTGCTACTTTGCTGTCTTGCCCCAAACCAGAAGCCCTGTACAATTTTTAGTATCTCCATGCTGGTAAGTGATAGAGCTGGGATTCAAACACTGATGTGTTTGATGCCAAACTTTGTGCTTTTAACCCCTATATTACACTCAGGTTTTCCGGGACTCTAAAAAATGATGGGGTTGAATTACCCATCCAACTAAAAATCTTATTCCAGATATTTCCCACTAAAGGAAACCTGCAGTCCTTGGAGAAATGGCAGACTTCAGGTCTGGGGAAAAAACACAAAAAAGCTAACAAAAGGACACTAGGGTCATTGTGTGATTTTTATCCTTCATTCTGTTAATGTGGTGTTTCACAATAATTTATTTCATATGTTGAACTATCCTTGTATCCCAGGGATAAATCCCACTTGGTCATGATGTATGATCCCTTTTATGTGCTTTTAGCCTTATTTTGCTAGCATTTTGTTCAGGAGTTTTGCATCTATATTCATCAGGAATGTTGGCCTATGATTTTCTTTTCTGTGATGCCTTTGTCTGGCTTTGAAATCAAGATTTCAAAATATATTGCAAAGCTACAGTAATTAAAACAGTATACTACTGGCATAAAGACCAATAGAACCAATGAAACAGAACAAAGAGCCCAGAAATAAATCCATGTATATATAAGGTCAATTGGTCTTCAACAAGGATGCCAAGAATACACAATCAAGAAAGGACAGTCTCTTCAACAGACTGTGTTGGGAAAACTGGATGTCCATATGCAAAAGAATGAAATTGGACCCTTATCTTACACCAGGGGTGGGGAACGTGCAGCCTTAACACCACATGTGGCCTTCTAGGTCCTTAAGTGTGGCCTTTTGACTGGATCCAAATTTTACAGAACAAATCCTTTTATTTTTATTAATGCATTTTTCATCTTTTATATTTTTATTTTATTTTTTAAATGAACTTGTTTAAAATACCGAAGAATAAAATAAGTTTCAGTGAAATAATCCTCCCAGTTTGACTGGCACAATTAGAATATTAGGGTTAAATTCATGGCTGCTACACTCAGGATTTAGTTCTAACTGCCCCCGCCTGACTGGCCCCACTACCACACAAGGCTGGTTGACAAGAGTTTATAGGGGTTGAGGACACCATTCTCTTATCAAGTTTTGACATTGGTGCAGTGTGTTTCTGTTTGAAGTGGAATTTGTAAATAGTTGCACAGCTCAACACTATTTTTTAATTCTGTCTGCTTAACAGCCCATCATGTCAAAGAAGACCAAGAAATGCTGAAGGAAGAAAACAGATTTTTTTTTTTTGAGACAGAGTCTCACTGTGTTGCCTGGGCTAGAGTGCCGTGGCGTCAGCCTCGCTCACAGCAACCTCAAACTCCTGGGCTCAAGCGATCCTTCTGCGTCAGCCTCCTGAGTGGCTGGGACTACAGGCATGCGCCACCATGCCCGGCTAATTTTTTTCTATATATATTTAGTTGGCCAATTAATTTCTTTCTATTAGTAGAGACGGGGTCTCACTCTTGCTCAGGCTGGTTTTGAACTCCTGACCTTGGGCAATCCGCCCGCCTCGGCCTCCCAGAGTGACAGGTGTGAGACACTGTGCCTGGCCGAAAACAGATTTTTTAATGAGGATTGGGAATTGAAATATTATCTTGTTTCTGCTAAAGATAAGATGATTGGTTTGCTTTGTGATACTACAATATCAACATTAAAGAAATTCAGTGCTCATCAGCATTAGAACACTCATAAGGACCACAAATATTTTAAACTAGAGGGAGAGGTACAAAAGGTTGCATTGCAGAAATTAAAAGATGAAAAGCAAAAGCAAAGATGATTCGTTCAAGCAAGAATAAGATGGAAATAATGCCACTGAAGCAACTTATAACGTAGCTTATATACTCCAGGAAAAAAGGGAAGCCATTCAATGATGTAGAAATTGTGAAGGATTGCATTGTCGATGTTATAGGATGCTTAAACACCCATAACATTTCAAGGTACAAACAACTGCCTCTTTCAAGAACCATAACTGATTGGCAGTGTGAATTAGCTTTCAACTTAACCGAACAATGTCATGTAATACTTCAAAAGGAAAATGTATATTATTCAATCACTTTTTATGAATCAACTGATACTACTGACTTGGTGTGGGTTTTATATTTCACTTGGGTCATAACAGATTTTCTTTGCTATAAAAAGTTACTCACTTTGGGCACTCTTGCAAACAGGACACAGGGAATAGATATCTTCAACAACTTTCAAGATAAATGTCATGAAGTGGGACTGGATTTGGGAAATGTAGTGAGTGTGTATGTACAGATGGTGCACCTTCTATAACAGGAAAACACGAAAGGTTTATTGCACAGATTAAAAAAATATTAACAGATACAGATGCTCTCATTTCATTGTATCTTGCATCAGCAAAATCTCTGTGCTAAAGCTACTACTTTAAGTGACACTTTGTAACAAGTTATAAGTATTAACCGTATTTGTGCAAATGCAACATGGCATCATCAATTTCATAACATACTAACATTGAACAATGAAGTATTCAGTGTGGATTTGCCGTATCATTATAACACTCATAAAGTGTGTTGGCTAAATTAATATGGCCTTCCAACATGAAAAGTTCCCTCACTCCTGTCTTCTATCATACACAAAAATCCACCCAAAATGAATCAAAGACTTAAATGTAAGACACTAAACTGTAAAACTTCTAGAAGAAAATATAGGGGGAAAGCTTCATGACATTGGTCTTGGCAATAATTTCATGCATGTGACACCAAAAGCACAGACAAAAAAAAAAATAGACAAATGGGACTACGTCAAACTAAAAAGCTTCTGGACGGCAAAATAAAAATCAAAGTGAAAGGCAACCTACAGAATTGGAGAAAATATTTGTAAGCCATATATCTGATGAGGGGTTAATTTCCAAAATGTGTAAAGAACTCCTAGTTTAAAAGCAAAAAATCTGATTAAGAAATGCGCTAAGGACCTGACTAGGTATTTCTTTAAAAAAGATGTACATATGGCCAACAGTATATAAAAAGATGTTCAGTGTCACTAATCGTAAGGGAAATGCAAATCAAAACCACAATGAGATGTTGCTTCACACCTGTTAAGATGGCTATAGCAAAAAACCAAAAGACAAGCATTGGTAAGGATATGGAGAAATCAGAACTCCTGTACACTGTTAGTGAGAATGCAAATTGGTGCAGCCGCTATGGGAAACAGTATGGAGATTCCTTTAAACATCAAAAATAGAACTACCATATGATCCAGCAGTCCTTCCTCTGGATATTTATTCAAAGGAATTTAAATCAGAATCTCAAAGAGAAAATAGTACTCCCATGTTCATTGCAGTGCTATTCAGAATAGCCAAGGTGTGGAAATAAACTGACCATCAACAGATGAATGGATAGAGAAAATGTGGTATGTACATAGAGTGTAATTTTTCAACTTTTAAAAAGAAGTAAATTCTGCAATATGTGAGAACACGGATGGACCTTGAGGACATTACGTTAAGTGGAATAAGCCACTCACAGAAAGACAAATACTGCATGAGTCCTCTTATACGAGGTATCAAAAATAGTCAAACTCAGAGAAGCAAAAAGCAGAACTGTGGTTGCCAGAGACAGTAGACACAGGGAAATGGGGAGTTGCTAAATAATTTTTTATGTGTAAAGTGTCAGTAATGCAAGATGAATAAATTCTAAAGACCTGCTCTACAACATTATGTCTACAGTTAACAATATTGTAGCCCGACACAGTGGCTCATACCTGTAGTCCCAGCTATACCCACACATACACACACATATATATATATAGAGAGAGTACACTTAAAAATCTGTTAAATAGCCTTTTCACGAGATGGGATCAAAGGCAAAGAAGGAAGCCCCTGCCTCTCCCAAAGTCAAAGCCAAAGCTATGGCTTTGAAGGCCAGGAAGGCAGTGCTGAAGAAGTCTACAGCCACTCAAAAAAGAGAAGACGGGCACTTCACCCACATTCTGGTGGCCCAAGACACTCACCGACTGAGGCTCTGGAGGCAGCCCAGATATCCTCGGTAGAGCGCCCCCTGGAGAAACAAGCTTGAACACTATGCCATCATCAAGTTCCTCCTGACCGCTGAGCCTGCTAAGAAGATAGAAGACAACAACACACTTGTGCTCATTGTGGATGTCAGAGCCAACAAGCACCAGATCAAACAGGCTGTGAGGAAGCTCTGTGACATTGTTGTAGCCAAGGTCAGCACCCTGATCAGGCCTGATGGAGAGAAGAAGGCATATGTTCCACTGGCACCCGATTACAGTGCTTTGAATGTCGCCAACAAAATTGGGATCATCTAAACTGAGTCCAGCTGGCTAATTCTAAATATATATCTTTGCACCGTAAAATTTTTTAAAAAATCTGTTAAATAAAACCAAAACATTTAAATAACTAAAAAAAAAAACCATAAAAAATTTAAAAGTTTAAAAACATCTGTTAAGAGATTTAAATTGGGGAGAAAAAGGGGCCAGGCATGGTAGCACATGCTTGTAATTTTAGCACTTTGGGAGGCCAAAGCCAGAGGATCACTTGAGGCCAGGAGTTTGAGAACAGCCTGAGCAAGAGTGAGACCCTCGTCTCTACAAAAAAAATAGAAAAATTAGCTGTGAGTGGTGGCACATGCCTGTAGTCCCAGCTACCCGGGAGGCTGAGGCAGGATGATAGCTTGAGCCCAGGAGTTTGAGGTTGCAGTGAGCTAAGATGAGTAAGACCCTGTCTCAAAAAAACCAAACCAAACAAAAAAACCACTAGGGGTCATAGCCAAAGGACTCAGGAACCACCTTGAAGAGACTCTCAGTGGCTAAACATGGGCCAATTTTAGGATCAACAAGAAAAATAATGGCAATCGGTTGAAACATTTCAACTGTGTTTAAGTCCTTAAGTTCATGATGGTACAAGCAAGAAAATCTAATTAGTCACCATTGGAATCAACTCATTACTTTAAAAAATGATAAATGAAGGAGTGGAAATAAATCATCTTTTTCCTAAAAAATTATACCACTGTTAACAAAGTAGTAGATGAGGATGGGTTTTTTTATTATGGTAATATTTTAGATAATAAAGGGGATGATAAAATGGAATATCACCATTTTGTGACCTCAGGTAATATATTTAGGCATGAGCATCAGTGTTTGCCAACGTGACAGAAACAGAGACAATCACACGTTAGACTAGTGTCATTTTGCTTTGAGAAAGATAGCCCAAATCTGACCAAACCTCTAGAGTAGATTCAGCTACCAGTTTACAAAAAACACAAGCACAGAGGAACATGCTCAGACTCACAGATGCAGTCAACAGAATCCAGGCTGTGGGAAACTTAAAAAAAAAAAAAACCCAAAACAAATACATTTTAATGAGAGGGAGAAGAAATAGGGGAAATCTATAGACTAAAAGAGACTTAGAAGACATATCAGCTATCTATCTCGGCATGTGACTTTATTTGTATCGTAATTCAAATAAACTATAAAACAAAAAAATGTATGCTACTTATGAAGAAATTTAAACACTGCTTAGATATTAAGGAATTACTGCAAAATATTTGAGATGTGATAGCTGATATTGTGTTTATGTAACCTTAAAGAGTCCTCTTCTTTTAGAGATATACAAGGGATGTCTGGAAAGTATCCAGCCATTGTTAGTATAACAAGAACATACTACATGACTGGATACTTTCCGGATAGCCTTCGTATACCAAAATACTTACAGTCGAAATGTTATGGCATCTGGGATTTGCTTCCAAATAATATAAGAGGTGGAAAATAGATGACAGTATTGA
The DNA here is from genome assembly GCA_963574885.1 of Lepilemur ruficaudatus. Taxonomy (NCBI): domain Eukaryota; kingdom Metazoa; phylum Chordata; class Mammalia; order Primates; family Lepilemuridae; genus Lepilemur; species Lepilemur ruficaudatus. Next base: position 4,146 of record CAUYRT010027889.1, on the reverse strand, counting down.
TACAGCCAGATTGGCAATGAGTTGGTGATTATTGGAGCTGAGTGATGGCCATGGAGGGGTTCATTATAGTATTCTATTTAACTGTATGTAAGTATGAAATAATAAATATTACAAAGTAATACATTCTCATTTCAAACAATATTGAAGTATATAATTAAAAGACGGGTTGTCTGTTTTCACATCCCATTACTGTCTTCACATTCCCTGGAAGTAATCACTTCAATTCTATACTGTGGATCATTCTGCATTTTGGATGGGATGTACGTGAGTTTTTTTTTTTTAAGTCTGAGTGTATATATACCAAACTGTTAACAATATGGGGAGAAAGTGACCTTTTCATTTGAACCAAATTTGGGATTTGAACTTGTCAGAGTAAGTTCATATGCGCCTCACTTTGGAGAAAACACAATATAAAAATTTCAAACCTAGGAAGCAAATTTATTTTGGGTTGAGTAGAAGTAATCTTTGCCAAAAGAAGTAATCATAGGTATAACTAAGGGCTCCTTTAAATTGTGAACACCACTATTGAGTCTGATTTTTACATTATGTTAAGTTTATATAATTTTTTTTTCCTAATTTATTAACTTTTGAAATGCACACACTCTGTGGTTCGTGATCTGGATTTGAGGTCGAGAGACCTGAGTCTTTATACAGGTAACCTTTGCCTAGGGCACAAAAATAACTGGTCAATCCTGTCAATTTCTTTTTTGAACCATACATTTCAGCTAGAATTGTTCCATTAAAATAGTGGATAGGTTAATCACAATAGACTTGTCCAGGAAATAGGAGGAAAGAAGAAAGCTCAGCAAGGATATATAAATAGAAACTAAGTATTATATCACATCTACATGAGCCTTATTTAAAAACAGACAGAAACACTTAGCATGTGCATGGATCTTATTATTTCTCCTCTGACAAGAAGCTGGAAGATGGATTTGTTGGGCCCTTCTGCATGCAGGGAACCACCTACTCCCACCCATCTGTTAAGCCAGCTCCATATGTTCTATAAAATCAATGTAATCTTTTTGTGAAAATTTCTTTAATTAAGAAGAGCATGTTTTCTACCTGATTTTTCTGCAAACTTTTTATAAACACTTATATGATTATATTTGTGTAAAATTTAACGTATTACAAACCACATGCAAATTAACATGGACTAATCTTAATAATTCTTTTCTATGTAAATAAGTTAACATTAATACAAATTCGAAAACACTTAATAAGCCCCTGCTGTTTGCTAAGTGCTGATAATACACAGCTGAGTAAGGCATGTTTGGGGTTGAGTTTTTTAGACATCTTCCACATTTAGACTGCAGCCAGATCTTTGCTGTCGTTTTTTGATACCTTCCTGTATTTCCTATAGCATTTTGAATGAATACATGCTTTTTGAAAAAGATGAAGAATGAGATTTTTTAAATAGAATATTGGGAAAATGTTCAATAGCTAAGTTTTCTTGAAGGAACATTATTACCACATTTTTCTGTATTCTTTAAGAAAGAATTGTTCAAATTAAATGATACTTGGCATAACACTTCAACAAACATTATGACATCATCAAATCATGAAAACAGGAATAAGATTTAACAAAACAATCTTCAGTAGGAACACTGAGCGCCATTTCTGGCTAAAATAGCATTTTGCTATAAGAACTATAAATGAAAGACATAAAAGGATTTTAATTTTATGATTCCTAAAATGTGAGAATCATACAAAGGAAGAAAACAGTGCTAAAATAAGGACCAAAATCTTTACATGTAAATAATAGCTGTTCTACAAAGCAAGTTACATCTCTATGTGTGTTTTATATACGACTAAATACACGCCATTATTGATTTACAGCCAGCAAATCTATTGGTACCAATTTTAGTGTGGAAAGCAAGTACTCTAGAAAAAAAATTGAGAAACTCTTTATAGTTGCGAAGAATTAGTTATTTCTTAAACAAATTCTTTTACCAAGAAAATGTTAATATACGATTGTATGAAACTATCAGTTTCCTCAAACATGTGCAGAAATAAGTGAGTTATAAAAAAATTTGGCAGGATAAGGATTTATGATTCATATATAAGAGACCCTCCACTTCAGCTGTTAGTAGCCTCTCTGTTGATACATGGTGAGCTCACCACCGTGTCTCAGCAAGAGTCTGTAAAGAGAGAAAGTGACATTTTCATTTGCACTAAAATTGGAATTTCATCAGAGTAGTTCAGCGGTGCCTCACTTTGGAGAAAACCTAATATAAAAATTCCAAACTTATGAAATAAATATGTTTGGGAGTGGTTTCTCATTCAAGGTAAATCACCACAGCTGTAAACATAGGCACTTTTACATTATGTGCACCAGCACTGATTATAAGTATGAATTCAGTACACAAATTTTCACACTGACACCCATGATTTAGGATTTGGACTTGAGGGCAGACACATGAGATTATTGTAAGAACTGGCTGTGTGACTCTACGATTCACTTACAAGGCCTTGTTTTCCAAACTATACAGTAAGGGGAATTGGCTTAAAGACTCTTTTAACTCTAAAAATTGTATGATTCTCTGATTCCTCTATGATAAGCATTCTATTGCATTAATGAAGTTACAAGTTCATAGTTTCTTTATATGTTTCTTCTGCAAATGTTCTATTTTGAAGAGCAGTAGTTTTGGCCAGTACTCGAGGAACTATATCAGTAGTGGACTTTCCATAGTTCTAGAACTATGGCTACTTTACATCTGAATTTTTTAGGACATAGCAATAAAAAAATAACCTTTCAGTCTCCCAACACTAGCACAGACTTCTCCATAAGTACTGAAGTATCCTATAGCTAAAATATAATAATGGTTGTCTTTTCTGAAATCTACAAAAAATATTAATACATAAATTTTTTCTCAATTTCTTGAGTTTCTCCCATGCAATTCCTTAAATTTCTGATACCTATTACCACTTGTCTAGTAGTGGAGGATAACAGGATAAACATGTAAGCAATGAACTTACAAATGGAGAAACCCAGAAGATTACTGACTTTTAGTTCACTAGTTTATTTATGCCTATAATTTTCTATTCCTACATAAAATCTTGTCATTTATTAACCCAACAACTACATCTTGAACTTTTACTATATGCCAGGCTTTGTGCAGGACAGTAGTTACAAGTGGATACAACCAGACAGGCTCATCGCCCCATGGGAGTTACAATCCAGGGTGGCCATAAATGTCAAATAAATTATTTTAGCAAAGAAAATTACAAATTGAGCTAAATGTCAGGAAGGAAAAAAGAAAAAAAAACAGTATTAAGGGAAAGAATAAGTCTCCTAACGCAGAACATGAGATACTTAAGTCTTCAAAACAATTCATCTTTTATATAGACTGCCTCCTATAGATAAGGTGTGGTCTCTGAAGTGTGGCCCACACTCTGCCAACACACTGAGCCAAGCTCTCATCACTTTCCACCGGAACCATTATAGTCACCTTTTAAGGGTCTGTCCACTTCCATTCTTGATCCCCTCCCTGCAATCTCTTCTCCATGAAGCATCCATTTTTCTCCAGGTTATAAACCTTCCATGGCTTCCTATAGTGGTTTGAAAAACATAGCCAAATATTTTATTATGAGTCTTGCATGATCTAACCTCTGAAAACCTCTCCGACCTCATCTTGAGTCATTTCTTTTTCACACACTGTACCCAAGACATCCTGATTTCTTTCTCATGTCCTTATTTATGCCAACCTCTTTCCTGTCATGGGGCCTTTGGGTATGCACTTCCCTCTGTAAGGGACATGGTCAACCTCTACTTTTCACATGGTTGGCTTCTTGTCTATTGAAGGTTCAGTTTAAACATCACTTCCTCGGGCCTTCCTGATCACTCTCTGTATCAGGGCTCTCCAGAGAAATGGAACTAAGATGGATGGATGGATGGATGGATAGATGGATAGATAGATAGATAGACAGATAGATAGAGGCATACACATTGTGGTGGCTCACAAGTCTGAAATTCGTGGGGTAGGCTGGCAGGCTGGAAGTTCCTGGGCAGGAGCTGATGCTGCAGTCTTGAGGCAGAATTTCCTCTCCAGGGAAATCTCAGTTTTGTTATTAAGGCCTGTCAACTGATTGGATGAGGCCCATCCACATTATCCAGGGTAATCTCCTTAACTTAAAGTCAACTGC
>CAUYRT010027888.1:0-83559 GCA_963574885.1 Lepilemur ruficaudatus | reverse complement strand
CCAATTAATTTCTTTCTATTTATAGTAGAGACGAGGTCTCGCTCTTGCTCAGGCTGGTCTTGAACTCCTGACCTTGAGCTATCCACCCGCCTCGGCCTCCCAGAGTGCTAGGATTACAGGCGTGAGCCACCGCGCCCGGCTTGTCCACATATTTTTAATCTGTGTTGGTCGAATCTGTGGATATGGCACCCATGGATGTGGCACCCTCAGATATGGAATCTGTGGATATGGAAGGCCTACTCTATTCCTCTCTTGTCACTCCATCTTTGGGTGTTTGGTCTCTTTTTAAAATGGCTAAAGTAAGCATGCCCGGAGAACTGGCCTCCAGGCTCTTCCTCCCCACTCCATCCTGAATATCACTGTCCCATCTCTCTATATGTGAACTATTACTTACTTTCATGTTGCTTAACCCTATTCAGAAGGCTTCAGGCTGATGTCCAAAGTCTTGATATGTAAGATCTCCAGGCTAACCCCAACCTAGCTTTCCAATCTTGCCTCGAAACTCTCAACCCAAACCGAACTGGTCTAGTCACTATGCCCTGAAACACATGGTGCACATTCCCGTCTTTGCTTTTGTTCTTATACTTCTTCTTGGAATTCTCTTCCTCTTCTCTGTTTTTCAGAATTTCAACCCTGTTCTAGGCCTGGAACCCCTCCCTTCACTTTATTCCAGTAGTGCATACAGTCTCTCCAGAGCACTTGGTAGTCATCATTTGCTCTCTTTAGTCACTGTTAGGTTTTTCCAACTGGCATTACTTGCTCTCAAAGTATAGGGACCATATCTAATGTGTTTATATTTCCTGTAAGTTTTTGCTGGTTGATAAGAAAAGTGACCTGACTACGTTCAACGCAACTCCCAAGAATTTAAAAACAAAAACCTCTGACTTGTCAAAAATACAAAGCAATAAACAAACTGAATTTGTACTGAAGAAAAAGATTTATTACTTTGTACCAATTTTGCATTATGTGAAAAGTTATAGCACCTTTGACTTAATTGTCCTTGTCTCAGTAAAAGATAAACATTTTTACATTGTGAATGCATTGTTGTTAGAGGCTTCAAACTTGAGACAGTTGTTGACCGCTTTTGACCCTTTTTGGTACCAGGGATGGGTGCTTCAGCTTAGTAGATGCATGCACTGGCTGGCATCAAGTTTGATGCCCCCCAGTTACACAAGTGAATGATGGTGTCACGGAAGGCTTGTGAGGCTTAAGACAGATATCTAGCATTTCTCTTTTGTACATGTGTGATAAAGAAGTTGTGCCTCAGAATGTCAGAAATCTACCACTTGATTATCTGTCATAATTAAAACTGAAAATCAGAATAAAGCCACCTAGGTCATTAAAAGCAATTCATTCTTTAAAAAGAAAATGTTCCCGAGTGCTGTGAAGGAAAAATATCTATTTTTTTTTTTTAAAGAATTGGTGCCGTAGTAAAGGAAAAATATCTTGTGCTATGAAAATATAAAACAGGAGGAACTATGAATTTATGTTTCAGTAACTGAAGGAATAGGTCATTGAGGAAAAGAATTGTTAAGACTTGGAAATATCCAAGTATCAGTGATAATCTTATAGTCAATCTGTACTTGTTAAAAATCACTGATTTCCCAGAAAGATTTCTAAGGTATAAAATGTATTTTGGATGTAATATTATGTAATTTTAGATAATAGTCGTGGGAATCACCTCTCATGCTAGTGTAATGCAGCAATTTCTTGAACAGAGTAATAGCATCCATGAATATCACGTTGTCAGTTACCATGCACCCTTTTTTATTCCTGTGTTTGCCACAATTAATGATGATGCTACTGCTTCTGTGGTATAACCTTTGAGAAGGCTGATTTATCACTATAATTTTATTTTATTACTTACTTTTTATTATGGCAATATTTAAACATACACAGAAGCAGAGAGACAATCCCACTGCTTAGTTTCCACAATTATCAACACGTGGCCAGTTTGTTTTATCTATACTTTCCTCTTTGACACACATATACAATTTTACCTCCTTTACTGCGTTGTTTTATAGCAAATCTTGAGTATTGTCACTTAACAAGTAATTTAGCATTTATCTTTAAAAAACGACTTTTTAAATTATACCTTTATCACATATAAAAATTAATAATTCCTTAATATTAAATATCCAGTATTATCATCACTATTTTAAATTCTCTACCATGTGAAAACTATGTTTTGATTGGTGGTATTGGTATTAATGCAGAACCTCTAGGGGCTTTTTCTTTTGAAATTGAGGTGTAAAAAAGATGGCCTTATTTCTGGAATGAAAATTTAAACACCATCATTTTATAAAATATTTTGAGCTAGGACCAAAGAGGGAGGGGGAAAAAACCCAGCTATACACATTCTGGTCATTCTGAGGAAAATTAAAAAAAAATGTAAAGACCCCAACAACTAGAAATCGACATATAAATATCAATTTTGGTTAATTTTAACTTGAACCATTATATTTTCTCATTGCTTTGGAACTTAATGAATACCATATGACTTGTTGAAAGAAAGAGGAGGCTGTTTTGAAATTTCTTGCTCCAAGTTTAAGCAAGCTCATGCTTAAGTAGGTGTTGAGTTCGGGCTCTTGGAGCCTAATGATTATAGGGTTCTGGATGGCAGTCAGTGGCCTTAGACTATAAGTTTAGTGCCCTCAAGACAGGTATCCAATTTTCACTCCAATTATTCGTTACAATTCATTTCAGCAGGTATTTAATGAACACTTACTTTATGCAAATTAGATTGAGGAGAATATCTCCTAACTACTGAATGTTGAAGCTAATTTGAAATAATAACTTTTGACCTGGACAGTTTTTTTTTTTAATTTAATTGAAGATATTGGGCTGGGTGACGTCCAAGCTCCCCTGCTTCTGTTATAATCAGAAATGGTTGGCACAATTTGTAGCACAAATAATATTTGAACCTTTATAAGAAAAAGCTGAACAAATTATGTAGAAAATGAAGTTTAAAATAGGCAGTAATCTTTTCTACACTTGTTTCCTTCCTTAGCTAGAGCAGTGTGTTTTCTCTATGAGAAATGAAGAGCTGCATGCTGGTGAGAGCACATTGAGGTGAGCTGCCATCTACTTAATACTGGATTCATGATGTTTGAAAGTGAGACTTTTCTGTTCAGGCATAACCTGAGAATTTAAGAAAAATTAAGGATGATGGAACCTTAATATTTATATGTACCCATTTATGTAGTGTAGAACTGTGCCTTCATGTTGATATTGTTAATTTGGGAAAAAAAGGAGTAGATGACCACTTGTAAAAAATTGTGTCCTTGGAATTTTTTATGATACTTTTTAAAGAAAACTTTTTGTTATGGGGAATTTCAAATATATACAAAAATGGACAAAAAATAATAAAATGAACTTCTAGGTATCTATTATCCAAGTATTGCTTCTGTAATAATAAACTCACGGACAATGTTGTTTCATTGATACCCACACCCATTTCTTCCTCCCATATTATTTTTTTCATTTTAAGTGTTTATCATAACTTATTTATGCAACCACCTATTGATGGATATTTGAGTAATTTCTAGAATATTTTTTTTTTCACTTTTCCAACGAGTTTTTATTAGTAGTTAAGTCATGATTCAGGGTCCCGGGGGGATCACCATGTACCCAGGTCTCTTTTTACTACCCTGGGAGAATGACAGAGGTGGGGTGTAGCCGGTTCAGATCTTCCCGGGAAACGTGCGTTCTGCCCGGCGGTCGTCCCAGGCTGAGACCCAGGATATGGGGCAGAGGGACTTGTACACACGCTGGTACCATTCACACACAGAGACATCACCCCCTTTAGTAGTCATCGCCTTCTCGCAGTGGTGAAAGTCTAGGTAGTTCTGCCAGCAGTTCCTGGTCCGGTTCTGGTTGGGGAAGCGGCTGTCAAAAGGGGCAGTCTTGTAGTTCTTGATTTTGGTCTTGATGTCTTCTGCCATGGTGCTGACTCCTACAGAAAACTGAGATGCACCTCGTAGCTCAATGTCCTAGAATATTTTTGACCATTATAAATAATGTTGTATGAATACCCTTTCCTTCTTTATATGCTTGTGTGATTTTCTTGAAGATAAATTCCTAAAAGGGGAATTGGGTCAAAGTATGCATGTTTTAGTTTCTATAATATCTTCAGTTTTTAGGACATCATCATATTACTTTCCAGTAAACCTGTACTAATTTTCATTTTTGCTCAGAGTTCTCATTTTTAATCCTTCACCTAGAATTATTATTTGTTTTCTCTTTTTCTTTTATATATATGTACATATATATATGGGCATAGATATATAAAATTTATATAGTCATATATATATATTTTTTACTCCTGAAACTTTTGAGAATTTATTACAGACGTTATGATACTGTACTCCTAATACTTTAGTATGCATCTCTAAGAGTAAGACATTCTCCTACATAACCACAATACAGTGATCACACTTGGAAAATTTAACATTGATATAATACTGTTTATTTTATGTAGTCCATATTCACATTTTGATCGTTGTAATGTCTTTTGTAGTTCCCCCCAATCCATTATCTAGTTAAGGATCAAGCATTACATTTGGTTGTTATGCCCTCCTAATAAATACTATTTTAAAGCAAATTCCAAATATCAGGTTGTTTCATTGGTAAATACTTTAGTATTCCAAAAGTTAAGGACTTTTTTTTGTTGGTAAACCATAACCAAAATACTAATTTTGACCTACATTTTTTTAATTTATTTTTTAATTTTTTTCTTTATTGAAGTGTAATTTACATATAATGTCTTTACTCCATTTTAAGTGTACAATTAAATGGTTGTTAGTAAATTTACCAAGTTGTACAGGTATTCATATAAATCAGTTTTAGAGGATTTCCTACCCCCTATTGAGACCCCTAATACCCATCCCCAGATGCATTTCAAGCATGACCCTCCCTTTCACAGTGCCCGCCACATCTCTCGCATGTGGGGATTCTTGCTGAAGACAGGCCAGGTGAATCAGACATCACCTGGGAGATGACAGAGGATGTGGAATGCCATCAGATATTAAAGGTGATAGTTTTAGGGTTGGAGAATTCTTGCTAAACAGATTCAGTTTGATAAAAAAACAAACTGTGTGAAAAAGGGAAAAAACAAAACCAAAGTGTTTTTCCTACTTGCACACACCAATCAACACAACACTCCTGCCACCAGATGTGTGGAGATTCTTACCCACACACCAAGCAATGCTCCAGTGGACACCACCTGAGTGTCCTCTAATTCAACTCAATTCTGACTTTATCTACCTGGAGTTAGCATCAGATCCCATAGGTGAAGGGCTCAGTTCCACAAGACTCCCCCACACTTTAGATGCCAATCACAAGTAGGAGGTTGTCACTTATAGTTCTTAAACGACCACCAACAGATCATGGTTCCTGTGACCCCCTCCTCAGGTTTAATTAATTTGTGAGAGTGGTTCACAGGACTCATGGAAACACCTACTTATATTTACTGGTTTATTGGAGATGACAAAGGATACAGATGAATAGCCAGATGGAAGAAGTGCATAGGGCGAGGAATGAGGGAAGGGGAGTGGAGCTTCCATGTCCTCTCTGGGGTGCACCACCCTCCAGACACCTCCATGTGTTCAGCAATCCAGGAACTCCATGAACCTGGTCCTTTTTGTTTTTTATGGAGGCTTCATTACATAGACATGATTAATTAATTATTGGCCTTTGCTAATCAACTCAACCTTCAGCCTCTCTCCCCTCTCCCCTAAGGTCAGTGGGTGAGGCTGACAGTTCTAACTCTCTAATGACATGGTTGGTTCTCCCGCCAACAACTCCCCTTCATGAGGCTATCCAAGAACCCACCATTAGTCACCTCATTAGAACAAAGGACGCTCCTATCACCCAGAATATTCCAAGGGATTTAGGAGCTGTGTCAGAGGCTCCTAACACTCAGGAGATTATAAAGGTCTTAGGAGCTTTGTGTCAGGAACCTGGGTCAAAGATCAAATATTAGAACAGCAGATTCTCCAATGGCCCTATCTACAGGAGTTTTAAAAGCTGTGTGCCAGGAACGGGGGGAGGCTGTGGGCAGAGACCAATATATACGTATACATATATATATATATATATATTTCTTATTATTTCACACTACCATACTGACTTAGCAGTGTGGTTCTTTGCTAAAACTGGATTTTACAAGAAACTGATGGGGCCTAGGAGAAGCTTCAGGAGCCTGACTAAATTTTGGTCAAGCAAAAAATCTTCATCAGTAAAAATATCAACAATTATGAATTCGACTGTAGACATGCTGAGTTGATTTGCAGAGGAGACAGCAAAGTGAAAGGTCTCCTAGGCTGCTAGATAAAGGGTATGTTCATTAGGGTAATTAACACTAGCTGCTGTAACCAACAATCCTCTAACATCTCAACGTCTTAACTCAGTAAAAGTTTATTCTCGCTCATGCAAAGAGCAATGCAGATGTTCTTGGTTGGCAAGTAGCCTTCCCCGTGGTCATTTAGGGCACTGGTTTCTTCAATCCTATGGCCTCACTATTTACTAGAGCCTCCAACTTCTCTCCTAGATCATCTGCATTAACTAACAGATGGGGAAAAGTATGGAGGATCGCATGGAAAGTGTTTTATGGGCCAATCCTAGAGGTGGCTCATTTCATCTACACCATATTGCATTGACAGAATTCACTCACATGGCCATACAAAACTATAAGAAAGGCTGGGGAATGAGGTCCGGCAGCATATCCAAGAGGTAGAGAAGATGAGTTTGGGTGAATACATAGTAATATCTGCCACACAGGGGTTTATGGTTCAGAAATAAGAGCTAAGAATTAAGAGGCATATCATTGCAATATAATGGATAATTCAAGCTGTAGAGTGGATGAGAATTTATAAAGAATAGATAGAGTTAAGAACAAAAGAGAATGGAACCCTGAGCTTCAGTTTTCTCATCAGTGAAGATTTAAGTGACAGATGAACAAGTCGGAGCGTAAGAAATAGCAGCCAAAGAATTTGCACATAGTAAAATAATGACTACTATTTATTGATAGCTTACTACATATATGGCACTATGTAATGTTATGGGGATTATTTTATGTACCCCTTATTGCAAACTGATGAAACAAAAACTCTTCAGATTCCTGTATGTTTTCATGAAAAAACAAGATTGGAGAGTTATGTACCTTCCTAGGTCGCACAATTAGTAAGTAGAAGATTTTGGATTTAAATTGTGTTCCTGTGACTACAGAGTTCAATCTCTTAATGTGCCACCCACATCCCTTCACCTCCACCCCAGGAAGGCATAGGAACACAAATACTGGGAGAAAGCGTTCTAAGGAGAATGGTGAACAAATGCTCTGGAGAGGTTAAGTAAGAACTGCATGATTCTCGTTCGAAGGTCATTATTCCACAATTGTTTTTTAAACAACTGCTCACTGAACACTGATTCCATGGCAGTCCCATTTCTAGGTGATGGGGACACAGAACTAGATTACTGCACTTAGGCACTTACAGTTCAGTAATCACACTAAGAGGTTGGCCTCAGGAGCCACATTACTGAGAGTCTAGTGAGATAGAAGAGAGACAGTGGAGAGCATACGAATCACGCATTTAACACTCTCCTCCTCAGCCCCCACTGGGCTCTAGAGAGACAGAGATAATGCCCACAGTTCTTCTGGTTCTTCTGCGTCTTAAATACAGCCTTATGATCTGAGGCATCCTGCTCTGGCCCTACCTATTAAAAACTTCCTGTAGTTAGCAGATCTGATAAACTCAGGCTCAGTAGGATGTTAATGACTGATGAAACTTAATATACTAGTTTCCTAGGGGTGTTTGAATTGTGGGAAATGCAGGAAGTCACAGCTTAAATGAATAAATCTCTGTGAATTTTTAGATACCATTGAGCAGATGGAGACAAAATTTTATGAGGGTCAGGGTTGCCCTCTTGTTGACCCTGAAATTATATCACAAAAGCAGCTGCTAAGACTCCCTGCTCTTGACAGAGCCTGTATTTAAGAGAGACCAGTCAAGATAAGACTGAGCTGTGGAATTATAAAATCTTTCATGTGCGAACAACATGGGGGCAAGCCTTTCACCAAAATAGCTCAGAAATCTGTGTCATGCAGTTACAGTAAACACCCAAGAGCTTCACACATAAACCACAACAGCCTCTTGGGAACAGAAGGAAGAAAGAAAGGGAAATGGGGGCTGTGTTCTTAGAAGAAAGGGAAAAATTAGGGGCCTGCTAGCTGTCCAGGCTGGGCCCCTCAGGATGGCAGCATTTTGGTGGGTTCGGCATGTTCTTGAGCCTGTTTTTGGCTTTGTTGGTCCCTTAAAATTTACATAATGGATGCATCAGGTCTGGGGGAGTGGATGAGGTCTGAGAAATCATGTGCTACCCCAACTTACAGGGGACTGTTTCACAACCAGACACAATTGTTTATTTTACAGAGAACTATGTTTGGTGAGAGGACCTGAATATCAACGTCAGTCGATCAATGCCATCTCTGCCTAGAAGGAACTTCTTTGTGGGAGGCAGCATAATATAAAATGCCATTCAAGAGTCTACATATAGCATCAAAGAGCCAGAGAATCCAGGCTGTGCCAACTACTAGCTATGGAATCTGGGATATATCACTTACCCTTCATGAGTGTCAGCCTTTCATTTAAAAAATGGATTTAGAAAGAGTAGGGTGAAAGAAGAGAGTGAATTTATGTATGTAAAATACTCACCATGTGATTGGCAGCTAGCTAGATATTTTAAAAAGTCTATAATGAATCTGGAAAAAGACCCAAGGGAATTAGGAGTAGAGTCTTCCAGGCAAGTGTTATTGTTCTATAAGCTACAGAGTCACACCTTCTAAGGGAAGTTAATAGTCTTGTCTGCTGGTCGGGTCTCCATCTCCTCTAAGATGTCAAATGCACACTGACCTGTTCCTGCTCATCGATTTCCTTCTTCCTAGACCTGTGAAAACCACACATATTCTTAAATGTTATGGATTCAATCGTCTACTTGTTACATGCCAGTTCTAAACATGCAACAGGGCTACATGGATTGGCTTTCAGTGGCTCCAGATTACTGACAAACAACACATTCACAGACCATATCAAGCAGAATTATTGATGTAGTTGAGTAAGCCTGGCCATTTGTGCTCATTCTTACAATTTTCACAGTCAATGGGTGGCCTTAGACTTGATAGCACTTTATGTACTCACTCTGGAGCCTAGTATATATTTCTGACTAATTCAAATTCAAAAGCCAGGGAATCAGGGAACTGCTATGCTAACTGCTGGCCTCAGGTTCATACCGCCTTGACTGTAATCCAGGAAACCATTGTTAACATTGTTGGCTCCAGGCCTGTGTGCCTGCTACAAACTGTATCAATAATGGATGCTTTGTGTACTACTTCTGTTTCCATTTAACTCATTTCCCAAACAAATCTTGTGTGATTGTGTGTAAGTGGCCTGATCCAACTCACATCATAACTAGATGTGCAAGGGGGTCTGGGAAATACTGTTTTTAGTTTTCCAACCCTGTAGGATAATACAAGGAGGTTGGGATAGATATTGAGTGATCCCGAGCCAATCAGCTGGATACATCTCAGGCAAATGCCTGTGCAAAGTAATATTTCAGATGCTCCAGAGAATGCGAAGATAAGTAAACCAGATTCCGTCAAGAGAATCTGACAGAATAGTCTAAGGGGGAAAAAGAGATAAATCTAGAATTTTCACATTATGGGATTGCTTCCTCATGAGTCTGGGCCAGATTTCCTTCCTCCGTACTCATAAAGCATATTTCTCCTATCATAGCTTTTAAAACACAGGATTATAATTACTGGTTATCTTACCTGTGCACTCAGTGGGCTACTAGCTATTGAAGGTGGAGACCATATGTATCTCGCTGACTGTTAAATAGCCAATGTTTAATCCCATGCCAATAAATATTTGTTGAATGGCTGGATAAATGAAAACAAGTAGGAGTTGAAATTATAACCTCTAAGGATGTAGGTGTTCATTTATTATAGAACAGAATATTTTCTTCCTGCCAAATCTCAGTCTTGCCTTTAAACTAAATTAGAAGACTCTAAATAATAAATTGAACACTGACATTAAGAGAATATATTTTCTCGCTACTGGTAACCCACAGTCCTACACTCTTCCCATATGGCAATTGCATATTTGTAGCTGGAAAAGCTAGCTACATTTCCTTTCGCTAATTGTGTGAGAAGTTATCAAAGAGGAAATTGTTGTGCCTCGTGAATGAAGCATCTCGCTAGTCGGTATACAAATTAGATTTACAGTCAAGGGTTGCCCATTCTGAGTTACTTCTTGGGATAAGCAATCCAAGATGTTATGGAATCTGGAATGTTTATAAATAATGTTTGAAAACCCATTTGCTACTGCTGCTACTACCACTACAATTAACTAACACTTAGAGTATATAATAAGCATGACTCATGAGACTTAATGTTTTATATTGATGATCTCATGTGATTTAATTTAAAATTACAACAGTTCATGAGGTGAGGGGCTGTTTTATCCCATTTTATAGCCGAGAAAAGTGAGGGGTGGAGAGTTTAAATAACGTGTCCAATACTATGGGGTTAGTGATCTAATAAGTGAACTCTCAAATCTGATCCCAAAGTCAGTGTTCTTAACTGCTATCCTAAGTGAGTTTCATCAGTAGTTTTCCTTATTCTGTAAAGAAACTCTTCTTATCACAAATATTAAGAGCGTATAGTGATGTTCAGCTTATATGATGCTTTCAAACAGGGTAACTCTTTTTAATACTAACAATAACCATGAAAATGTTTAAACCTCTACTTAACGATTCTAAAATAGAAACTTAGATTGCATAGAGCCAAGCCTTCAATGGAAAGATTCTGACTCTAAATGCTAACTTGCACCTTTTCATCAAGCTCTCTCCCACGATGTGAAATAAAGACCTGTGGGCTGTAATCTTTCCCAAATGGCTCCCTGGGACTCTGTGGCCACCAGAGATGATGAGCTGATCTTTGGTCACCGTAAGTGCAATCATCACGGCACAGGAAGCCCTGGAGAGGAGCATGTACATTGAACTCCAGTTTTTAAAAATGTAATGCTTCTCTAAAAATGACCCGCTATCTATTTCATCCAGAGGAGATTCATTATGTAGTCTTTCAAGTGTAAAATATCCATTACTTTTGAAGAAAATCTGATCTAAATTCCTCTGACTAAAACGGAAGCCCCCTTTTCTTATTCATTTCTCACTGAAAATGCAGAACAATCACTCACTGCCGTTAAATCTAACCTTCCTGTGCGCTCTTGAAGATAACGGCCAGTTAAACAGGGCTCTCTCTCTGGGAATGGTTTTTGAAACAAAAAACCTGCTGTCTCAGTACTTTTGAGGATGTCTGATGTTTGATCTTTCTTAAGAGATGTATGATAGACTGTTCTAGTTAGACTAACTTGGTTTCAAGGACTTGAGGCTAACTCAAATTTTCTCAAACAGTGAAGAGTTTGTTGTAGGAATATACAGGCATGGGACCTCAGGAAGAGCAAATAGCCTCGGGAAGAGCAGGAGCTGAGGGTGGTTCTGAGTCTGAGGTTGCTAAAGTTATCTCTGCAGCATGGAATATATGGTTTTTCCATCTAGGGCTCCAACTTGATGTTGCTCTCCATGTGGCTTACTCATTGTTTTCGAGTGTATTTTGCTCTCTGCCTTATTTTCTTTGTATATCTTGACTTTAATCTCCATGCAAGACAATATGAATTTATTTAAAGCAGACTATATCCCAGCTTTGGGGCAGATCCTCAGCCTCATCCAATAAGACACTCCTCCTCTAGTCACCTGGACCTGCTGGGTGGCGGCATCATATGGTGCAGATTATGGCTGTCTTTTTAGCAGAGGCCAGGAGCAGTCATTTCCATTAGAAGGGACTATTGGCATGACAGACGATGTGCTTGGACAAATGCAACTTATGTAAAAGAGCATGTCTTATTTATCTACCTTCTGGATGTGACACGAGTCCATATGCTTCTCTCTGCCCCCACTGTGGCTGCTCCAGTTCAGGTCACCATCACCTCTTTTTTTTTTTTTTTCTTAAAGACAGAATCTCACTCTGTTGCCCTAGGTAGAGTGCAGTGGCATCATCGTAGCTCACTGCAACCTCAAACTCCTAGGCTCAAGCGATCCTCCTACCTCCACCTCCAAGTAACTAAGACTACAGGCCCGTGCCACAATGCCTGGCTAATTTTTCTATTTTTAGTAGAGATGGGGTCTCACTCTTGCTCAGACTGGTCTCAAACTCCTGAGGTCAAGTGATCCTTCCGCCTCGGCATCCCAGAGTGCTAACATTACAGACGTGAGCTACCACGCCCGGCCCACCATCACTTCTTGTCTTGACTATAGCAATAGCTTTCTTGTATATGTCTCTACCTTCTGTGATGTCCTAGTCAATCCACTTTCAATTCTATAGCCAGACAGAACACATACATTAATCTGATTTTTTCCTTGCTGAAAAGTTACAGTGACTTAGGATAAATCACACACTCTCTAATATGACTTATGAGACCCATGCTGGCCCCTACCTAAATCTCCAACCTCATCTCTAAGCCCATCTTCTACTCTATGGTTTAATTATCCTCCCTTTGCCTGTGGACCTTTTCCTAGTCATTACTTTGGCTCGTACAACGCTTCCCTACCTCTTCACTGGCTAACATTCATTTGTCATTAGGTCCCGGGGACCTTCCAGTCTGGATTAGGAGTCCCTCCTAAGTGTATTTTTTTCATAGTATAGCAGTGAAAATCTATATGGTTATGATACCAGGAATGAACTCCAATGTAAAGTATGGACTTTGCATGTTATTATATGATATGCTAATGTGAGTTCATCGATCGTAATAAATATACCACTGAAACAGTCCTAATAAAATTAATAAGACTAAGTTGCTGGGATTTTAACAAGGTCATGAGTCTTGGGAAAACACAGCTAAGCATTAACCAGCTCTTGCCCCATAGCCCTCACCCTTATAGCTGTTTATGCTTAAGAGTCATGGAGCCTTTTGTCATAGAGCCTTTTGTCATAGAGTCCTATAACTTCACTTAATCACTCCTATAGAGTAACTTTCTTCAATGTTAAGCCTAAGACTATATTCTAAGATATTTTCCAGGCCATGTGTTCCAATGAACCCACTGATGCCACCTGGCCCTGTGACGCCTGCAGAGGAACTTACTGAGGGCAAGAATGCAGTTTCTATATCCCTATAATTTCGTTCCCCCCACCTAGCCAGTCAGTTATGACAATTTCCTAGCCCCCTGCCCACCAAAATTCCCTTAAAAAATCCAGCCCAGAGCTCTTCAGGGAGATGGATTTGCAGGGTTCCTCTCATCTCCTTGTTCGGCTGCCCAGTGATTATTAAACGTTTTCTCTGCTGCAACCCTTTCTGCCTCAGTGTATTGGTCTGATACTGCCCAGTGGACGAAGAACCTGGTGGTCCTCTACACCATGCTGGTGAGGGATGTTGATACTGGGGGAGGCTGTGCATGTGTGGGGCCAGGAGTACAGTGGATATCCCTGTACCTTCCTCTCAATCTTGCTGTGAACCTAAAACTGCTCTAAAAAAATAAAGTCTATTAAAAAAAAATCATCCATATCATAGGTGGTCTGATCTCACATTATACCACCCACTGCTTGGTTTCTGCTCCAGCTTCCCTGGCTTTGTGACATACTCTCCTCCCTCCCCATCCACTCTTCTTTGTGCCATTTCCTTCTCCTGGACTTCTCTCCTTATGTCTGTTTATGGTTATTGTTACAGTCACAATCCTAGCATAGTATCTACTAAAACAGGAAAAATATTTATTTGATGAATAATTCATCAAATTTTAGAGTAAGGCTGCTACACAAAACCTGCCAGGGACATGGTGAGTAAGGTGGCGAGAACATTGAAGATCTTCAGAAGTCAGTTGCTATGTAGTAAAAAGAGGACGAGGTGTAGTAAAAAGATGGACTTTGACATCAGGAATTTGAATCTCTGTTCTACAATAAGGTATTTGTGTAGCTTTGAACATGTTGTCTCATTTCTTTGAATTACAACTTACACAGTGGTAAAATGGGGATGATAATCTTTTTCCCTTTCTGAAAATCAAGGAAGATGAAACAGGTAAATATCCCTATTTGCTGACAGATAAGACATGGATATTGTAATGGCAGAGCAGGACATTCTTCCAGGTGAAGTATGAGCAAGCATAGATTCAGAGCATAACTTTGCTCGTGTGGAGAATAAAGCAACTCCATCTTGGATGTTAATCCACCATGTTGATTTCTGATTAAACTCTGATCCACCTCTAGATTTCCACTTTATCTACTGTTACAGTAAATCCTGCCTTTAGGTCAAAAGAAACTTGGTCATAAGTACTGTTCCTAGGCAGATTCACTTAGCATTCTTGCCTTTCTCTGAGGAGTGGACTTCAATTGTCCTACACACTCCTTTCCTACAGTATATCAGCCCTGGGTCTGGGGGATAATGGCACAGGGACCCAGCCTCATGGCTGTTTGGGACATGGCTTCAGTTCCATAAGTCCCTAGTAAATGTTTCCATCTTCGAAACTAGATACGTCAACCTTTTGGCTTCTCCAGACTTTAGGGGTAGGTTTGCACAGACCTGCCCACTGCAGAACAGCTCAGTCTCCAAAATTTGCCCTATAAAAAGGCAGTTGAAACTGAGAAAATGTTTGAAATTGTGATTTCTTTTTTCATTTTGTTTCTAACAGGAATCATTTCCTGTCATCTCCAAGTTACTCATTACATGGACAATATACACTTAAAGAACTCTCTGTTAGGCCATTTGAGAAATAAATTATAACAGAATTTTTAACAGACAGTCCTCTGTGATTGGGGCTAATGAAAGGAGTCAGGGAATTCTCAAGCAGCTAGGTGTTAATGGAAAAATCTGCCTCCCTTTGCCCCAATAGCATGCCATGGGTTCCATAAAACTGGAAATAAAGAATTTGAAAGTAACTTAAATTTTACATATCTTTAACTTGAAGAGTTCAAAGCCCCACTTTATAGTAAACTAAGTTCTTTACGTTATTCATATAATTAATTCTCATCAACCCTTTGAGGGGGTAGTATAATATTATCATTCCAATATTGCAAAGAAATAGTAGTTGAGAGAGGAAATAAGTTTCCCTGAGGCCACTCACTTTTCTGTGTCCAGGGATCAGCCCACATAAGGCAACTAGTATGCAAGTCGTGTTTCTATATGCCTACCCTGTGCTGGTTAATGTGAGAGTTAGAAAAGGAGCCCAGCCTTTGAATTATTAGAAACTTTTCAAGTCAAGTCTTATGATTTTCATGCTGTAGGAAGAGAATCTGAAATCTGAGAGGGTTAGTCCCTTAACTAAAGTTACACAAAGAATGGCAGAATGTGCACCTGTTTCCTCTAGAAAAGTACACGGCACATAGCAGAGACTCAATAAATAAGTATTTTTTTTAAAAAAAATTTCAACACCTTTAGAGGGTACAAGCATTTTTTGTTACATGAATACATTGTAAAATGTTGAATTCAGGGCTTTCAGTGTACTTGTCACCAGAATAGTGTACACTGTACCCAATAGGTAGATTGCTATCCCTCACCCCTTTTCTCCCCGCTTCTTAGTTTTCAATGTTTATTACTCCACTTTATGACTACATACACCACTCGTTTAGCTCCCACTTATAAGTGAGAGCATATGGTATTTGTTTTTCCATTCCTGAGATATTTCACTTAGGGTAATTGTCTCCAGTTCCATCCCAGTTACTATAAAAGACATCTCATTTTGTTTTATGACTGAGTAGTATTCCATGGTGTGGATTTTGTGTGTGTGTGTGTGTGTGTGTGTGTGTGTGTGTATTTTCTCTATCCACTCTTCAGTTGGTGAGCATTTTAGGTTGATTCCGTATCTTTGCAATTGTGAATTGTGCTGTGATAAACATTTGGGTACAGATGTCTTTTTTATAAAATGACTTCTTTTCCTCTGGGTAGATACCCAGTAATGGGATTGCTGGATCGAATGGTAAGCATACTTTTAGTTCTTTGGGGAATCTCCATAGAGGTCGTACTAGTTCACATTCCCACCAACAGCATGTGCGTTCCCTTTCCACTGTATCGTGAGTGCCAACATCTATTGTTCTTTGACTTTTATTAATAATAATGGCCATTCAGACAGGAGTAACGTGATATCTCATTATGGTTTTAATTTGCATTTCCCTGATGATTAGTGATGATGAGCATATTTTCATATGTCTTTTGGCCATTTTTTTGTCTTCTTTTGAGAAAAGTCTGTTCATGTCTTTTGCCCACTTTTTGATGGGGTTATTTATTTATTTATTTTATTTTCTTGCTGATTTGTTTGAGCTCTTTGTAGATTCTGGATATCAGCCCTTTGTCAGATGTATAGTTTGCGAATAATTTCTCCCATTCTGTAGGTTGTCTGTTTACTCTGTTGATTGAATAAATAAGTCTTCACTGATTGATCCAGCTGTATGTTCCTCTTAGTAGAGAACTAAGGAGAAACAATTAAAGAAGGATCTGATATGACTCTTAGGGGAAAATTTAGGGCCCTTGGCTCCTAAGTTCTCTCGGAGTATGCGACCTTCCCTGTCAGATTCCCACAAACCTAGGCTAATGTCAGGCTTCAGACATCAGCTATAAACCTTGGCTTTGTGAGTCTTTGAAAATGCTGTGCAGTTATGAGGCTCGGTGATGGTTTTCACATTAATTAAATATTGGACTCTCGAGTTTCTGAGATGACTGTGAGTAATTGCAAGGCACACAAATAGCATCAGGAAGGTGTCATGAAATGTACATTTATCAGTGTTCACAGACTAATTATTATAATTACAGAGTAAAATTATGTCCCTGTTTTATATAAACACGTCAATCCATTTCAGCACTAGCCCTTTCTGTTCAAAGAAATGGTGAATTATTTTCCTTCAGGGAAGAGAGGTGAGTCTCAGATTCAGTTCCCTTTCTGCAATTGCTATCTGTCCTTCAGTAAGACGTGCATGGAATAGGATGGATGATGAAACAGGTGGACTGAAGCAGGAATGCTCAGGCTCTGCCGTCAGTCAGATCTCAGTCCAAATCTGAGAAATTTATTTATCCACAGACAACCTCAGTTCCTGCATTTATAAAAGGGAAATAATTGTGATACTCCTCTCACTGATGCTGAGAGTTAAATTAGCTAATTCTGGTAAAGTTCCTAGCACTCAGCAAGGACTGTTTATTGAATTCCTGCTAAGGAAAGGCCAATATCCCTGCGGAAGAAGACACATATGGGAGACTGAGGCCTCAGTTTTCTGATGGCTTTCTTATTCTATTTTTTTTTTTTTTTTTGAGCCAGAATCTGGCTCTGTTGCCCAGGCTAGAGTGCCATGGTGTCAGCCTAGCTCAGAGCAACCTCAAACTCCTGAGATGAAGCCATCTTCCTACCTCAGCCTCTAGAATAGCTGGAACTACAGGCATGCACCACCATGCCTGGCTAATTTTTTTGTTTTTAGTTGCCTGGCTAATTTCTTTCTATTTTTTTTTAGTAGAGACAGGGGTCTTGCTCTTGCTGAGGCTAGTTTCGAACTCCTGACCTGAAATGATCTTCCTGCCTCAGCCTCCCAGAATGCTAGGATTACAGGTGTGAGCAACGGTACCCGGCTGGCTTTCTTATTCTAAACCAGGCAGTAATGGACTAGATCAATTTTCTGATATTTCCCCTATTATCCAGAAAGCATAAGTAATGAATAGTTATTCCTGTAGGAACAGGAAAATTCAAGCTCACCTTTGCACTTCTGGGGAGCATGGGGACCCTCAGCCCTGAGTACCCCAAATCTCTTGGCCCAGCTTTTCTTTCTCTCCACTTGCAGGGGGCAGGAAGGGGATGTTTTATTTTTGTCTCCCCTTTCTCATACATCATTAATTTTCTCTTCTCTACTGAATCATTTCTATCAGCATACAAATGTGCTGCCATTTTCCTTACATTAGTATAATCTTGATCTCATTTTCCCTTTCAGCTATCACCATATCTCTTTACTGCCTTTCACAGCAAAACTTCTTGAAGGACTTGACTTTATTCATTGTCTCCAATGCTTCTTTGCCTTTTAGCATTCAGTCTTACCACTCAACCGGAAAGCTCTTGATTGATGACCTCAGCACGGCTAAATCTCATACAGAATTATCAGTGGCTTTTTCTTACTTGAGCAATCAGAGGCTGTTTGTTGAGCTGATCACTTCCTCATCCTTGGAACACTGGATTGATTTGGCTTCTAGGACATTTTTATATCCCCCACCCCTTTTCTCAATGTTGGAGTTCTCTAGAGCAATCAATGCCTTTAGACCTGTCCTCTCGGTGATCTCATCCAGTATCATGCGTCCTGCTTGTTCTGTACATTGATGGCATTTAAACTTAATCTCTAGATTTATGCACATCTGAATCTGACTCTCCAACATCTCCACTTGGATTGCTGATAGAAATCTTAAGCTTCTCTGAAAGCTCACATTCCCCGCACCTAAATCCTAAACTTCTTCCTCCATATCTGAACCCTATAGTTTTCCCCAATGTAATGGTAATAATGATAACAAACATTTATATAACATGATGTTTACTATATGCCAAATGCTATTTTAAGAATTTTATGTATGTTAACTCATGTAATCCTCAAACATATCATGTGAGGCAGATATTATTACTTATATTTTGCAATGATGAATGGAGGGAGATAATAACTTGCCTACTGTGTTACACAGTGGCAGAGTTGGACTTCAAAGCATGGCTGCCTGGTTCTTGTCTGTGCACTAGCATATTTCCAATTTCTGAAGACAAACATTTTGAAATAATCCATGATGTCTTTTTTCTCTTTCATCCACATCATATCCAACATCAAACCCTATTGGCAATACTTTCATAATATATCCAGAATGTGACTACCTCCCACAAACACTGTCACAACCCTGGTCCCAGCCCCTACTGTCACCTACCTGGATTACGATAACCACTCCTCTAACTGATCTCCCTCTACCCATCTAACCTCCACCAGAGTCTGTCTGACCTCAGCAGCCAAGGGGAGGCAGCTCATGTCAAATCTGCTGCTCACGGTCCTCCACTGGCTTCCTATGTCACTGAGTGTAAAAGACAACAATCGGCACGATGACTTAAAAGGCTTTAAGTACTTAGCCTTCTTATTACTTCTCTTCTAGTAGAAGATCTCACCTTCTACTGATCTTTTTCTTACTCATTCCACTCCACTCACGCTGAGCTCCTAGGGGTTCCTGAAACATGCATACTTGCTCCTGTCTCAGGTCATTTGCACTTGCTGCTGCCTTCCCCTAGCCTGATCTGCCCCAGATTCCTACATGCCTCGCTTCCTTACTTCCTCCAGATCTTTGGTTAAATGTAACCTTGTAAGTGCCAGTTTCTATTTAAAATTGTCGTACCTTACCCTATTAAAGTTTTTATCCTTTCTTCTTTTTGTTTAGAATTTATCTTCTTATCACCCTCTGACTGACTTTTATTTGTTTGTATATTTTTTCTTCCCGGTAGAATGTCAGTTTCAGGGCATCCCACTGTTTGAGTCATTGCTATATCCCCAGTATCTATGGGCCTGCTACTTATTAGGTATGCAATAAATGTTTATAAAATTCGTAATAAATGTAAAAATGTTTGTGAAAAAATGCAGAAGTGAATGTCTTTCAGAGTTGGAGAGATGAAATAATTAAGGTTTCCAGTAGCATAGGTGATAGTTTAGTTTGGTGCCAGATGAAATTTACATATCTTTTGGGGACACCTCCTCATTTAAAAATGAGGAATCTAAGGAAGAGAGGAAGAGGACCTACTCAAAACCAACTTGTGGGTGAATCCTCATGCTTCATGGATGAAGATGTTTGATCATCCAAGGACTACCTTTCTTGTCTATTTCCACAAATTAGCTTCTAAGCTAGCATTAGAGATTTTCATGTAAAAACAACAACAAAGACAAAAAAAATCCAAAACTTATAAACACTCTAAAGCCTATTTGCTTGAAGATTCTCTTTTATATTTGTCAATGCATTTTCTCTGTGGTTAAAAATAGCCAGCTCCCTACTGATAGCAACGTCTGTTAGTTTCACAGGAAAATTCAATTGAAAGCCCAATTAGTCTTAATCCACAAAAAGGTTGCTATCCTAGGGCATGTAGTATCTTATATAAAATGATATATTGAAATATATTCTGCAGGGAGATCAAGAGACATCATACAAAGTACATAGTTCTCAAGTCTTTACCTCAAATGAATGAAATACAGAATTCTCCCAGGTCTGAGGCTTGACTTTTATCCTAGACTCTGAATTCTACTGTTTTCATTAGCTTTAGATATTAGGATTTTAATGTCTAGAGCAAGGGCGACACTGAGCCTTTATTACTCATAGTGCAAGACTTTGGGTGTTTATTTAGGTTTTTAGATTTATTTTAGAAAACTAGCATTTTATGGATTAAGGTTGCCCAAGTTTGTGGGGCTGTAGCCTGATGCCACAGTAAGAACCAACTTCCTTGGATACTTACTTTTATTTGAGTCTAAAGAAATTTGCAACCCTTTATTTTGCATGTGTGTGTTCTTACGTGGTGTCACATTCTAGGTAGCAGGTTGGTTCTGGTTCATATTTCCTTCACATAAAGTACCACAGAATAGCATCTTAGATACCTCACTCAAATTGAACTTTTTAGCAATTGTTCATTCTTTAAGCTTGATAGTCAAACCAGTAGTTGACACATATTTTTTTCTAGCTATTAGTTTTTTTTTAGGCACAGATCTAGCTAAGAGGCAATAAATGCTTAATTCCTCTGATAGTTGCAATTAAAGTTGTAAGTTACTGTGTGCTGAAGGAGTTGATTTTGAGTCTGCTACTTGTTTTCCATGGGATCTGTCCCTCTTTGTAGAAAGGAGTGTTTTCCAAAGGCCTAAGCTGGGATATTCAGTGAAAAAACTAAGGGAGGGTTTACATGGAAATCATCAACAATACGAGAAAACAAAATCAGTGGGATCTGTATTCTAATTCTCAGTTAACATGTTCCAAAGTTATAGTTCAGATTTACCTAATCTACTTACCAGTTATTGAGTTAGCACTCATGCTAGATTATGTGAATAATTTTTCATTCAACTCTTACAGCAACCAAGTGAAACAGATATTTCTCTTTTCTAGGTAGACAAACAATAGGCCTGAGATTAGTTAACCACCCTAAGCCCCATGTCCATTAAGTAACAGAGCCAAGACTCAAGTCCAACTCAGGTTTTACTCTAAATGCTAAGGTCTTCTCTGTTACATTGCTCTACCTCTTTCCATTGACTTTTCAATTTTCTTTTCAGGTCTAACAGGTTTTTTTTTTTTTTTTTTAAATCTATGTTAATATAGTAGAACTAATCTGATCCTTTTTCTTCCTTTCTTTGGCTCTAGGTATGCGTGCTTGACACTTGAATGAGTGGGATGGCCCCTCAAGGCAGAGAGACATCCTTCTTTCTCTGTGTCACTTGAGCACTTTTTGTAAAACCAATCTGTTTCATTATGACATGTAGAACATTGTGTTATCATTACTCACATGTCCAAATGTTGTGCTTTCCTGGAGGTAGAATATATAATGACTTATTTCTATTTGTAACACAAATATGAACCACCCAGGGCTACTATTTCAAAACTGAATTGATGCCTAAGAGTTCATAGTGTTGAACTGGTGCTGTGAATGCTTTTCTCATAAACACTCTTAAGAAGTGATAGCTAGTTCATGCCAAAGCCACAGTGTAACTCTCTCCACAGAGTTGAAATTATCTCATATTTAACATTCCCTGAATTCTGTATCTGGAAGAGTTCAGGGTTATCAACATGGTATTTTCTCAAAATAGAACCACACTGGTCTCCAAGGCTCCAAAATATAGACGTCCAGAGAATATTCTTCTGTGAGTTTTTTTTAAATGTCCACTTACACACAAAAAATTGTTTGTGATGTTAGTGTTCAATCAGGGAGAGACATAATCATGTCATTGTTGATCCAAACTCAAAACTGAGTTCCCAAAAGGTTAACTGCTTTGTTTATGATCCTCATTTTTATCCTTGTTTCTTCTGGAAGATTTACTGGGTTATTATGCTTCTGAAAGTCATAATGGGTTTTCTGGGATTCCTATGTAAACACTACATAACATTTCCTATTTTATGTTTTTATTTCTTCACAGATACACCAGAACCATCCAAAAACAACTCCTGATTTTAGCTGATCAAATTAAAGCCACTTAAAAAATTACCTTTCTGTCAGTCTACTATGGACTGAGCACTGTGCCAGGCACAGAAGAGATTACAGAAATGAATCAGTTCCAGCCCCTCCTGGAGATTATACTCTCACCCTCTACCCTACCCTGGTTGTCTTGGTCATGTTCATATTGTTAGAACATATGTTCTAGCAGGTTCTGTTTTAAGTTCCACTTCTTCCTATGTTTGTCTCTAATGTCCATTTCAGAGCTGCCACTAACACTCATTATGACCTTGGACATGCCACTCAGAATCTCTTACCGTGGTCCATCCACATGGTGGGAGGATAAAAGTGACCAAACACATGATGCTGTCACATAGATGGACACCATTAGATTGTTTGGTGATAACATTGAAATCTTCACTGTAAAAATTGTGAAAAATGAAAACGGATGGCAGGAACTAAAAACTCACTAGTGCCCTAGAGTACTCTGCAATTTTCTAAATAGAATTGAAGTTTTCCTTTCAACATCCCCTCTGTGAAAAAAATCCATATTAGTGACCCTCTATGCAATGGGCAGTTAGAACTTAGTCTCTCTCACTTCCTAACTGTCTCTTCTTTTGACTCCTCTGAAGTCATCAATCTGTTGGCTGCTTACTTTGTGATGTAGTGGCAGAAGATGTAGGAAGATCAGTGACATCCATCATCATCTAGCCCCTTTATGATTTGAACTCTGTTAGGCTCAATTGTAAAAAGAGGAATAATAAACTTAATCCCAGCAAAATTTAGGATCAAGTGATCTGGCATCCTTTCCCATTCAAAGATTCTTGAAGTTTTGAGACAACAAATATCTTTGATGCAAGACCCCATAGCCTCCGATTTTCTTTTTTTCTATATCAGCCTCTAAACCGTAAAACATCCATGAGGATTCATTTACTTTTGCCCCGACTATGTCTCAGCTCTGCCCCATGTGTTTTTATCCAATTTGACCAAACAATGGCTTAGGTTTGCCTTTTTTAAAATCTGACTTTCCTCCCCATTTTATCAGGATGTTCTTCATTTCCTGTAAAAGTTCCCCAGAGCACTGTTCTCACACTACACATATAAAGGACATCGTACATGAGGCAGTGATAAAATTCTGATTAATGATATTTTTCTTGACTCCTATAGAGTTATATGGTTTAATTTCTAGATCTGATAGGAACATGAATTCAGATGCTGTACCCATTGTCTCAGGCTGAGGCAGCTGCCTAAGTACATGGAGGGAAAGACTGAAAAATTGCTTCCTGGCCAAAACTTTGCTGAAGAACAAAAGGAAAAGAATTTTAAAGACCCTGACCATGTGCACTCATAGAGTTTACTAATGTCCTAGAATTACAAACATTCTCCACTGTCATTGAGCCCCTGAACCTTGCAAGTGGTGACAGAGTGTTCATGGAGATCTGGAGTTCATGTTTTCCATCAACTGCAAGAGTGCCCAAGGTACAGATGAATAGGAGATAAATACAGCAGAATGAATGTAAAATACTGGGTTTTGAGAAGGGCACATTAACATATGGAACCATGAGGAACCTCAGAGTCATGTTGTTGAAGAAGTAATAATCCACAGAGGATGGGATGAGAAAGTCACCTTGGTGAAATGTGGGTTTGGTGTCTGTGATCGTTAACTTTAGGTATCAACTTGACTAATTGAAGGATGCCTAGATGCCCGGTGAAGCATTGTTTCTGGGTTGTCTGGGATGGTATTTCTGGAGGAGATTGGTGTGTGAGTCAGTGAACTGAGTGGGGAAGATCTGCTCTCAATGTAGGTGGGCATGATCCAATCGGCTGGGAGCCCAGATGGAACAAAAAGGAGGAGGAAGGGTGAATTCTGTTTCTCTCTCTCTCTTTTCCAGAGCAGATACTCTTTTTCTCCCACCCTTGGACATTAGAACTCCAGGTTCCTCTGCCTTTGGACCATTTGACCTATGGCACCACTCCCGAGGGTGATAAGCCAGCTATCTGGTAGCAGGTTGATTACACTGGAATACTTACATCATGGAAGGGCAGCATTTTGTCATTACTGGAATAGGCACTTACTCTGATATAAACTTGCCTACTCTGCATGCAATATTTCTGCTAAAACTACCATCTGTGAACTTACAGAATGCCTAACCTGCTGTCATGGTATTCCACACAGCATTGCTTATGACCAAGGAACTCCCTTCATAGCCAAAGAAGTGCAGCAGTGGGCTCATGCTCTTGGAATTCACTGGTCTTACCGTGTTCCTCAACATCCTGAGGCAGTTACAGCACCAGTTAGGTGATAATACCTTGCAGAGCTGAGAAAATGTCCTCTAGAAGATAGTTTATGTGCTGAATCAGCATTGGATATATGGTACCGATTTTCCCATAGCCTAGGTCCAAGAATCAAGGGATGGAAATGGAAATGGCACCACTCGCCATTACCTCTAGTGACGCACTAGCAAAATTTCTGCTTCCTGTTCTCATGATGTTATGCTCTGCTGGCCTAGAGGTCTTAGTTCCAGAGGGAGAAATGCTTCCACCCTCTGGAAGAGACACAGCAATGATTTGGAAGTTAAGATGGCTACTTGGCCTCTTCGGGATTCTCATGCCTTTGAGTCAGGAGGCTAAGAAGGAGGTTACAGTGTTGGCTGGGGTGAGTGATCTGGACTGCCAAGGGGAAACTGGATTACGACTCCACAATGGAGGTTAGAGAGTGTATGTCTGGAATACAGAAGATTCTTTAGGGAATATATATATATATATATATATATCCCTCCTGTTGGTTCCGTCTCTCTGGAGAGCTCTAATACAGGGACCCTCTGCCTCCTTTGTCACTGCCCTTTTCTTTCCTTGGCACCATAATATTTGTCTTGTGGCTCATTTTTTTAAAAATCTTAATTGGTTGTCAAATAAATTCTCTAAAGGTGTTAGCTAATACAGGGCTTCCACGAGCAATATATTTTGTGTAGTTCTTTATATTTTTTTCAAAGTACTTTTGCTTACTTTATTTTATTTGCTTTTTGCAATAACCCTGTAAAATATTTTAATCTCCACTTTAAGGATACGGAAATAATGCTGAGAGGTTATTTACCCGAGATCCCACCATCAAATGTGATCCACGTCTTTTAACTCTCCCCTACACATGTTGTCTCCTTCTTTGGATCACTTTCAGTGTAGTGTTCATTTCTGAGGAGATATTGAAATGAAGTGTAGTTGTGGAAAGATGAAGAACAAGGAGAACAAC
This sequence comes from Lepilemur ruficaudatus, assembly GCA_963574885.1. NCBI lineage: Eukaryota > Metazoa > Chordata > Mammalia > Primates > Lepilemuridae > Lepilemur > Lepilemur ruficaudatus. Next base: position 58,109 of record CAUYRT010027888.1, on the reverse strand, counting down.
CCTGCTCAGTATTTCTCCATATCTCTGCAGATATTAGCTGACTATGTCTGCCTTTTCTCCACTTTTGGTGGCTGGCTCCACTCGCAATAATATCCACAGGAATTTACTCAGTTACTGGGGCAGAATTAAATCTGCATTCTGGAGCCACTGTTATTATTTGTGCAAGTCTTTGAGACAATTTAGGAATTTAAATGCATATAGCAGTGATGGTGAATGGATTTCAACTGCTGGCCAACTCTGATAGAATAGGAGTGGCTATCTCCTTGACAAGGATCCTAAGGCTTTATCTGAGCTCAGCAGGAAAACATCATGATTGATTATTGATGTCTGCTCAACCTCTGCGTGGAGGAAGTAGTCAGATACCTGCAGTGCGTTTGCCTCCCTGACATATGCAGAGGCATAGCGTATTAGCCTTAGCATGGGTCTCAGAGATCATTTACTCCAGTCTCCTCGTTTTACAAATTAGGGAATCAAGGTTGAGAAGGGGGAAGAGCCTTATCACAATCTTGTTAAGTGACTGGTACTGTGTCACTTAAAGGCAAAGGACAATATTGGTGTGTATTGTAGTTTGATTTCTTGACTCCACGCAGCAAGTGTTAGCCACAGTATAAGGAGTAGGTATTATGCACCCTTTTATGTTTCCATTGAAGATATCTTTCTCTGCTTTCCATATTTTCTATACTCAAGCTACTTAGATTCTTCTGCTGCTTTTTCTTGTCACCTGCCATGGATTCCTCAGTCCCTAGGGTTCTACCTGACCCTGCTTTTATGTATTACACCTCCATCTCTAGACCTCTCCTTCCATTCATTTCACTTCCATCAAAACCAGTCTATTTCCCTCATCATTGTATCATACACAAACATATTAAAAGAGAAGCATTGTTTAATACCTTATCCCTCCTCCAGGCTATCTGGGTCGTACAATGGAATTCTCAGAGACACAGTGTCTTAAACCCAGGAGAAAAATCCCAAATGATTGGAATTTGGAGTATCAGGGAGGCTGAAATGAGACATGAGATATTTTGGCAGAAAGACCATTGGCCACAGCCATCAAATCTTGGCTAGTCCTGGTTTTACAAATACATCAATATATTTTGTTCCATCACCTCACACTCACTGAACCTTCCAATGCTTTGATTCCCTTGCTTTTATATGGCTCACAGTAACTCTTAATAGTTGTCCATGGTTTACAGCTATAGAAATCAAAGAGACGCAGGAGTGATGATTGGCCTTAAGTCTTTTGACAAGTTATAGGCAGCGCTAGGATGGATAATTGCTGCCTGCAGCTCCACAGCGTCCCTCCCTGCTCCTTAGCCCACAGCGCTACCCTGCTGTTCTTTATACTGTGGTCAAAAGCTAATTTTTCTCATTGCCTTGCTTTGCAGAGCTCAGCACACTTCAATAGGATCTGCAGGTATTGAGTTCCCATTAATGATATTTGCTTTTCAGACGTACAGTGATACTTTAGTGGATAAATATATCCAGTCTAAACTCACACCCTTTATTTAGTCTCAAACAAAGCTTCCTCCCAGCATGAAGACATGGGATTAAAACATAACAATTTATCTGGTGGTTCTGGAACACAGATTCAGAACAAACAGGTACAGTGTCACCCTGGCAGCCATTCGCATTCTGTTTAGATCCAGATGGTGGTCGTTACATTGCATTTCTTCATCTGTGGCTATAGCAAGGCATGTGCTTTGCTCAGGGATCACAGACCTTGGGCTAATGTCAAAGATTACAGCCATGGGCTTATATACGACAAAACTTTCTTTGCACAGAAGAGCTTATGGGAATGGGGTATGATCTGCCAATGTTAAATATTTATAAATCATCTAAGAAGGAGTGCATCTGGAACCAAAAGGCAATATTTAAAATTTTCAAGGTCGGTAAACAGATAATCAACTGTGTAGTGTCTCGAGTTGATATTAGAGATCCCTAAATAATAATATTTAACATTAATTATCTTCCACATGCCAGGCTGTGATAAGAAGTGTTTCTACACCTATTTCTAAATCATATAACACCACAACACAAATTAGATATATTGTATCTGTTTAGAAGTTCCAAGGCTTAGGGATGTTACCTTCACTAGGGTCATCCACTTCCCATAATGGATGAAATCAAGATTTGAACTTAATTCTCTCTGACTCAAAAGTCCCTATATTATATTATATATTTCATAATTTTATATATTTATAAAATATATAACATTTTTAATATTATATTAAGGCACTCTGACTTTTATAATCTGTATGCAATCTGTGTAATTCTAACCTAATAAGAGACTAAAAGATGATTAGAGATGATGAACATTTTTTTACATGTTTTTTGGCCATTATTCTGTCTTCTTCGGAGAAGTTTCTGTTCATCTCCTTTGCCCATTTATAAATAGTTGACTTTATAATATCCGAGGGTGGCCAAAACCTCAAGCAAAAACCATAAAGAAAATGAGTTGCTACGTAAAGTAAAAATGTTTTGCATATCTAGAAACACCACAACCAAAGGTAAATAACTAAGTGGGAAGAAACTGCCACAAAATAAATGGAAAAGGTTTGATATTCTTAATGTATTCAAAACATTTGTAAATCATTAAGAAAAAGATAAATATATGCAAACTGAAAAAAAAAGGCAAACCATTTGATTGAGGGATTACAAAGACGAAATGCAAGAAACCAATGACTACATGAAAACTGTACTCATCAAAGGATTGAAATTTAAAATAACTAAGATCTTCATTTCCAGAATACTAGGTGAAAAACGAAAAAAGGTTAATGAAACTCCTTGTTGGCAAAGATACAGAGAAGTAGGCTTACCTACTCTTCAGCTAGGAGAAGGCAGCCTGGTTTAAGTCTTTTAGAGAACAATCTGGTCACATACCCCTGAGCCCAGCCAAAAGTCTCCTAGAAAATTATTCTAAGAGGCAGCCGGTCATGTAGATGAAACAGCTTACCGCCTCGCTGTTATACTAGTGAATAATTGGAAGAAATCTACATGACCAAAAATAAATACATAAGCCATTGAAGGGCCAAGAAATGGGATTCCATGCAACTGATATATGAGTAGTGCTGCAGGAGGGCCAGCTTGAAGAAATATTCCCCCTCTAACATTAGGGGAAAAGCAGCACATTCTCACGTACAGTTGACCCTTGGACAGCAGGGGCTTGAACTTTGCAGGTGCACGTATGTGTGGATTTTCTTCTGCCTCTGCCACCCCTGAGACAGCAAAACACGTCCTCCTTTTCCTCCTCCTCCTCAGCCCACTCGAGATGAAGACAGTGAGGATGAAAACCTTTATGATGAGCCACTCCTGCTTAATGAATAGCAAAGATGTTTTCTCTTCCTTATGATTTTCTTAATAACATCTTCTTTGTAAGAATACAGTATAAAATACATGCAACATACAAAAATGGACTGTTCATGCTATCAGTAAGGCTTCTGATCAACAGTAGGCTATTGATAGTTAGGTTTTTGGGGAGTCAAAAGTTATGTTCAGGTTTTCAACTGTGTGGGGAATCAGCACCCATAACCTGTGCATTGTTCAAGTTTCAACTAGTATATCCGTAAATGGACAGACACTGGAAGATTTCGCACCAAATATTAATGACAGTTACAGTTAGGTGATGGGCTTTGATGGGCTATCACCAATTTAATGACATAGAAAAATATGTATATGTTAATGTCATGTGGAAAAAAGCACAAAATTTATAAATTATTGTAATACAACAATAGTATTTTAATTTTGCTTAGACTTATGCAATTATTATAATCTTCTTTAAAAATGGAATAAGGAGGAAAAGTAATATCAATATTCAGAATATAACCTTAAAAGAAGAAAAGCAAAGAAACTATCTAAATGGTTGCACTTCTGTTTGGAAACAGAATGAAGAGTGGGAGGAGAGATATCAAAATGACACCCAGTAGACAACACATTGCAGAATTTGGGTTGGTTTTTAATTCTTCTCTTATGCTCTGCTCTACTTTTCCAGTATTCCTGTGGGAATATTTATTACTTTTATGATAAAAGTATGGTAGGGAATGAGGGCTCACACCTGTAACCACAGCACTTTGGGGGGTTGAGGCAGGAGGATCACTTGAGCCTAGGAGTTCAAGATCAGCCTGGGCAACATAGCGAGGAGGGCTTTATGTACTTTCTATCCTCACACGTAAAAGCAGAGAGTCTTTTTCATTCTTCTAGCAACTGACAGAAGTGCCTAAAAGTTACTATGTTCTGGAGCAAATAAGGTGAAAACCGTTCTATTTCTGTCCCAAGTGACCTCATGCAGTTTCTATGGTAAAGAGCCTATTTCTATGGAAATAGCTGTTTCATAGAGCACTCTGGCTGCCCAGGTCCAATGTCATTTCTGTACTTGGTGCCCTTTTGGAATTGTTAGGAATGGATGATGGTAAGTTTGGATCAACTACGAAGTACCTTATGCCAAATAAAATAACTCAGAGGCTGTCACATTAGGTAAGGCATTTCTCTCTTCTGGAAGTTTCCAGACCTCGTCTCCAATATATCAAGAACAACTCTTGAAATAGTTTCATATCTGACACCTGGATCCAGCTTTGGCTGGGCAGTCGCTTCTGGCGTGCAGGAATTGGAGAGGCCCCTTCTCAGAGTGCAGTCGGCTCCCAGAAGGTTCTTCAGCAGAACCTCAGGGGGCCCCAACTTCTCCTCTCTCTTCCCTCCCCCACCTCCCCAATCTCTCTCACTCTCCTCCACCTCTCCGGACCCCCTTCCCCAGTGCCCAAGGCCCAGCCTGCCCGCCGTCTCTGCCTTTATTCTCTCTCTTGCACTCAACAGACCACGTCCCTTGCACTGCGTCCTGTCTGGCGGGTGGTCCCCGCCAAGTCTCACACTCGCGGGAACCCCGTTTGCATGTGCTCCTGAAGAAGCAAAGAGCTCGGACTCCGGGTCCACACGGCCAGGGTTCAAATCCTGGCTCAACCCCTTGCTGGTGGTGAGACGTTGGGGAAATCACTCACCTTGTAAAAGCAGGTTCCAATTGGACCCTGTTCCACAAAAGCCGGAGGGAGTGAAGGAGCTAAGGCCTCGCACGTGCTGAGCCCACAGCCTGCACAGGCCAAACGCTGCGCTAGTTAACAAGAATGAAGCACCTGCTCACAGACATTCTACGTGCACTCTTTGTTAGATCTTACAGAAACCCTCGGAAATGTGTGTTACTGACACATTATGCGTAACTCGATGCCCAAAGAGGTTCTGCAACACGCCCACATTCCCGATGTTGAGGACTAATGGTATCCCAGACACACCTTGCTGTAAAACTGTGGTCTTCGCTCTGCTTTCCCACGCCTTCAATTCAAACAACAAAGACGGTTTCCTAACCAACACCTGCCCCAGGCAACCATAAGGAAAATAGCCGTCAATTAGTGGATGCAGTCACTACCTAATTAAGTGCTCTGATCTGCAGCATTTACTCATTTGGCTAATAAACAATCAGAACTACGGAGAAAGAAATCTGAACTAATGAACATGTAACTGAAGCCACTGAGGACTATCCTCTCCATATACTTTTAGTAAGAAGCACGAGACTTGTCATTGTTAAAGGTGACATTAACACAAATTTAACAAATTCATCATATCTGCTGAAACGGACTCACTTTTCCCCAGCTTGTTCAGTGAACTGAATCACAAAGCCTTGCCCCAGATTTTTTGATTTTTTCATTTTGTTCTGACAACTCTCATGTGACTACCAGGCTTTCTGAGTGATGATCCGATTTTTCAAATCCCTTAATAGAGCATTAATCTTGGAGCATGGCACTGTAATTGCAAACAGGCTGCCTGGCTCGGGCTTGCTTCCCTGACGACTAGTTTCCGAAGGAGGCAGAGGAGGCCGGTGCCTCGCGCTGCGCAGGAGCACGCACGCCCGCGGTGTCGCCAAGCTGCTGACCAGTGACTCACTCCTGACCCACCTTCGGGCAAACAACTTTAAGGGAAGAGGGATGCCTCCCGCACTAGCGCTTTGAATATTACCTAGCGACGTTGTTTCAGAATTGCTTTGCAATGTGCTTACCTGTTGAGTGGGCCTTTTCTTCACAGCGCCTATTACGTCTGTACCCGGCATACCGGGACCTTTTTATATTAAACCTGGGCTGGGAGCCCTCTCATTTTACCTCTTTCCACCTCTCGGATGTGAAGGCCGGTTCGGGCTCCACCATCACCCTCCGGGCCACGCTGGACTACTGCAATAGTACCCATGACCCGTCCACGTGGGGGGCAGCAGGCAGGCGGGAGTGCACAGACATGGCCAGACGCGGCCGGGCTTTGTTGTCAATGGGCCGGACGGCTGCCTGCTCCGGGGTCATGGAAGCTGGGAGGGGAAAGGCTTTCCAGGAGGTCATGGGTACTAAAGGCCACCGGCACTTAAGGGTCATAGCCTGGGGACTGGGTGACAGGGAGGGCTTTGATGATCTGGGGGAAAAGCATTTCGCTGGGGACAGAGCCTGATGACAGCTGTGTAAAGAAGGCCCGGCTGCGACACAGAGAAGTGAGACATAGCCGGAGAAGTCCAGGGGGTTGAAGGAATTGGCTGAGGTTGTTGTGTTTTTTGTTTGCTTGTTTGCTTTAGGACAGGAGACACAGGGGCCCCTGCTGCCGACGGGGCCTATGGGGAAGAAAGACGCTGACGACACAGAAGAGAGAGACTTGCGGAGTCCAGGTTTTTAGGAGAGAGAAGGGGACTCAGAACGCAGGTGGAGGGTCTGCAGGGGACACCCCTGCCAGGGGAAAGGGGCACAAATGTCTGTGGCTGCCGGGAGCAGGGGACTCGCGAGGAAAGCCTCGAGTTTCAGGCGCCAGCTTTGGCGTCTGCCCGGGGCTGGCTGTCCACGTATTTATTTGCTCTGAGACAGAAACTCACTACACATTGAAGGAAGAGTAAGAAGTGACTCTTGTCCCTGCGATTTCTGCCGTCCCCACTCACCGTGGTTCCACAGGACCCTTCCACGGAGTCACGTCTGCGTTCCGCGTGGCCCTCTGCACGCGGCTCGGGCTGTGGCAGGACCCAGCAGCGCGAGGCTGGACGAGGTCGGAGCTGTGACACTCTGCTCCAACCCACGCGCTCTGCACACTGGGAAACTGGGAGAGGGAGCCAAAACCAACCAGAAGGAATTTAAAAGGGATGAATACACATTTCTGCACTGGAGTTTAAAAATCTTTTTTTGTACATATTTGGAATGAGAGGAAACTCGGCAGCTAGTAATGTACGTGTGGGAGCTGATACGAGCCGGGAAGTTCCAGGAAATGAAAACCTCAGAAACCATCCCCCTCCGCCCCACGTTACACGAAATTCCCCCAGTGAATCATCCAGAAGGAAATGTCTTCAGTAGCACCTAACGCGAGCTGTGAGAATCAGCCGCCATCTGTATCTCGCAGGAATGTCTTCGGTCGCCCACACTGATGGCTGGGGATAAGAAATCAGTCCCGACGGGCCAGCCGACCCACAGGCTCGATGAGGTTGCCCTGGCACGCCCCGGCTTGGAGGAACTCCCTCTGGACAATCTACATCCTGTGCACTGGAATTTCCTGAGATTTCTTCATCTTAATAACATAATTTAGGTCACTCTTTTAATCATTTTCATCTCAGTTTCATTTTTAAACCCCCATAGCAAGTAGAACAGAGCTCTGTACACAGTAAGTACTCAAAGCCATGTTTCTACTGTACTTAACTGTAAAACAAGACCAGTCATTCCTGCATTGCCAACCTCACCAGGTCACAGGGAGGCTTACAGGAAATGCAGTGCTGGAGTCTTTGCAAACATGAAAGTTCTCTAGAAGACACATCCAGCGCCTTCTGATGGCCTGCGTGACGTCTCAATTAACTGGGTTAAATAGGAAATGGGTTTCTGGTCAAATGAATCTGTTTCAACCTATGTTAAAAAGAGTTTCTAAAATGTTTGTCCACTTTTATTCTTTGGTGACACCATCTAGGGAGCATCTCTCAGCCCCTCTTGGCTCCCAGGATCAGGCATGAATGGTTGGAGGTGACGTTGAAAGGATATTGGCCCCAGTGACGACTTTGTTCCATTTCTAATCAATTTCCCTCCCTGACACAGGCTCTGTGAAGTCAGCAGCCATGTCCGTCTTGTTCTCAACAGAACTCTTCATGCCCAAGGCAATGTCCTGCTTCAGTAGGTGCATAATAAATGTTACATGAAAAATGTCTTGATATAAATCTTGTTTTTATTTATTTTTCCTCTAAAATAAAGAACAGTTAATAAAGTAGATATTCTAATTGGTTGAAATAATTTAGAGTTTTATCATCTTTACACAATAATAATTATTTTCAAATGGAAAATAAGAATATTCAGATAATGAGCATTGCCCTGTCTACGTAAGACCGAAGCATAAAGTGAAAAAAGAACATTTTTAAAGCAACAAATCCAACCATCTGGCACCGTGGTGGCAAACCCAGAGGCTGTCATTGGCTTTCTTCAGGACTCAGGCGCTCCTGGAAAGAGTGGACACCCAAGTGGTCAGACAAGAGAAGGGTCAGGTTCATGATAAAGTCCGGAAAAGTCCAGGACAGGGAGGGGTCCTTGGCAAGCAAATTCTAGAGGCTTAAAGGAAATTATCTGTGGCTTCTAATGTCATACAGTGAAAATCATAATGAAATTACTGTCAGTTTGAAGCAACTAGAAACAAACGAAAAGTCTTTTTCTAACATGCATATAGAAGGAGTCCTGCCTTAGCTTCTTAGTTACTTAAATTTCCTTTTACTAATAGAGGTTTGGTATAAAATGCAATGTCATTCCGCTTCCAAAGTGATCTGAGCCCTTGAGAACATAAGCAACGATAGAAATGATAAGGCATTGGCAGGGTCTTTGGCGCAGTCCCCAGGAGAGCAAATTGAATGGAACTGGAGGCCCCAGTGACCGCAGACCAGTCGGAAAGTCAGCCACGCCTAGATGGTGGGATTTCTCAAACACAGGCTGGTTTGGGCATGGTCCCGGGAAATGCATTTCAACGTTCTTTGACCTCATTTTGGAAATCATGTCTCACCCCAAAGACAAAGGAGCCCACACACAGCATATTGGATTATGGGATTTAGAAATCCAACCACCATTTAGATGCCGTAAAGCTTGCTAGATCTGCAGTTTCAGTTATGCCTATGTGTGCAATCATACACTGCCTTGAGGAGCACTGCACACTTCGTGAGAAACACCTAATCCTCCCAGGCATTTTGTAAACATAAGTAACTTAAATCATCCAGAAAGCAACCGGAGCGAAGATTCAAACTCAGGTCTTCAGGCTTCACTGCAAGGCAAAGGACACCTACATTTATTCACCTGATGGCTATATTAAATTGCCTCCCACACTAGAATACAAATTCCACAAGGACAGGGATTTTTGTCTGTCTGTTTACTGGTATATCTCCAGTCCTTGGGACATAACAGGATGCTCATATATTTTTGGAAGGAAAAAAGGAAAGGAAGGAGGGAAAAAAGGAAGGAAAGGAGGAAGGTAGGAAAGAGGAAGGGAAGGAAGGAAAGAAGGAAGGAAGGAAGGAAGGAAGGAAGGAAGGAAGGAAGGAAGGAAGGAAGGAAGGAAGGAAGGAAGGAAGAAAGGAAGGAAGGAAGGAAGGAAAAAGAGAGGCAGGCAATATCTTCCTTAATCATAAGCATGTAAATGGAGCAGCAGAAATACCAAGACTGAGGAGAGGAAGGAACCAGGGGCTGCTGGAAGCCAACGTTGTCCAGTCGGGCAGCACCGCACTGACCCTGCAGCTGGGGTTGTGTGGGTGGAGGAGACGGTGTCTATCTACATGGAGCAGAGCTGGAAGGAGTGGTAGAGCCTCTGATGATGATAGTTTCCAAGTGTTCAGCTGCAGCCTGAAGCTTCCCCCATGTGTCTGGACCCTAGATGGAAATCTCAGAACAGAATCCTCCCTAACCCAGCTAACCCACCAACCGCATCCCACCGTGCTCACATCAGCTCTTTGCTCAACCTAAAAGTGATGATGTTTAGGGTGTGAAGTAATCAGTAGCATGTGTTTTTACATTAGGGAGAAACTTCATAGAATTCTCAGCAGCAAATGTTGGCAGGTGGTCACAGTTTTGCCACGCTACCTTAGCAAATTCCACCATGCGGCGTTAACAACTTCATTACGGCCAAGCCGCGTGCTTCTGGAGTAATCAAGCTAGATTTTGAATTGGGAGATAGTAAGAGGATCTGTCTAGAACCATTGACAGCTTGTGCTTGTTAGCAATTCTGACTGGTGCTTTCAACTTCGGAAGACAGAATTTTTTAGTAAATTTGCATATCACCAATGTGTTTGTATTCAGTGATGACCCACTTATAATGGCATTACGACAGATAGATACTGTTGTGTGTGCCCAGTGGCTGAGGAGAAACACTTAACAATTTTGAACACGGCTTGTATGTGACTTGGATGAAATGAACATAGGCACGTGGTAGTTTCCAAAAAGAGCTACAGTAGCAGCAACCTGTGTCAATGCCTATGACTCAATATCTTTAAAGGAATGAGTTATATCTGTACTGTTGACAATGAATTTTAATAATCCATTTCTCTAAGAATAATGCTTTCATGATGGAGATTTTAGATTTTAAACTTCTTAAGGCACTAGATATCCAACTGCGATCCCTTTCCATGCTGTTTCTTAAACGACTCTGGAGTCCGCCTCCCCCACCCACCCCTCCACTACCCCACCCAAGTCCGGGTCCTCATCCCTCTTGCCTGGATCCTGGCAGAGCTCTTCGTGCCTTCTTCAAGCACCGTCGACGAGCTGAAGATCCTAAAATCTCCATCGCTAGCCCATACTCTTCCTGAGCTCCAGACCCGCAAACTCTCGGGGCCTTCCTGACAGCTCCATGTAGACGTCTCACTGGCACCCCAAACTCAGCGTGCCTCACACTGAGCTCACCCTCCACCCCCTCCCGGAGAGAAACCCCACTTCTCTCAACATCGGTGAATGAGATCATCATCCCGCCTCTTGCTCAAGACCCAACTCTGACGACATCTGTGAGTTTCCAGGTCCAACGTAGCATCTCTTGTGTAAATGTCTTTGACGCTGCAGAGCCTCTCTCTTCTATGCCCATCATTGTCTCTGCTATGGAGCTTCCATAATTCTTCCCCGCTGGTCTCCATGCAGCTCTCTCTGTCCTCTTATCAATCCATTCTACCCAGCACGTGTACAAGGATCCTTTTAAAATGAAAACAAGCCCATGTCACTCCCCTGCATGGAATCCTTCAGTGGGTTCCATTCCATTCTCAGGATGGACACCTTAGTGGTCTTGTCTCCCACGCATCCTCTCCACTCTCCCCTTCTTCTCTGCTGAAAATAGTCTAGGTTGATTTCTGTCCTTTTTGTTAAAATAGATTTGATTTTTTGGATCAGATTCACAGCAAAGCTGAGCAGAGGGTATGGAGATTTCCCATGGCTCCCCTGCCCCCCCACACGCACAGCCACCCTCATTAACAACATCTCCCACCAGAGGGTACATCTATTACAATTGATGAACACATACGGACGCATCATTATCACCCTGTGTCCAGAGTTCCCATTAGGGTTCACTGTTGGTGTTGCACATCCTATGGTTGGACAAATGTATAATGACATGTCCATCATTATAGTGTCACTGAGTAATATGCATTTAAGTTTCTACTGTGTCTTTTTGTGTCTCAGAAACTCATTTATTTTTAGTGCTGAATAATATTCCATTGTGCATGTACACCACATTTTACTTACTTTTTCACTTAATGAAGGACATCTTTGTTGCTTCCAAGTTTTGTCAGTTACTAAATAAATCTGCTACAAACATTCATGTGCAGGTTTTTCTGTGGAAGTAAGTTTTTAATTCCTTTGAGTAAATACCAAGAAATGCCGTTATGCAATCATTTGGTAAGAGTGTGTTTAGTTTTGTAAGAAACTGACAAACCCTATTCCAAAGTGGCCGTGCCATTTTGCATTCCCACCAGCAATGAATGAGAGGTTCTGTTCTTCCACATCCTCACCAAAGAAACAAGATGCAAACACAGAAGGAAGACATTCCAGACACCATACAAATAGATGGAAGGAATTCAGCTAAATGTCGTAATGACTTTCTAAGAACTGAGTGTTGGCTAGCATGCTGAGATGGCGCTCCTTGGATTCCCAGACACAAAGGAGGGCTGCACCCACCCAAGAGCTCTTCCCCATGAGCCCCCACTGGGCACATTAGTGGACTGGGGGTGTGGGTGGGGACCAGGGAGCGCTCCCTGGATGGTGTAGAACTAAAAGAAGGTCTGGCACATGGAACAAATGTGTCAAGCCACTGTAGGAAGGGCAGAAAGCCCTGTCACTCCCCTAGGGCATAAGCAAAGATCCCTCATATCTCTGGGAAGACCAAGAGGAAAATTCCACTCTCCAAAGGGGAGGGTGAAGGAAGACTCCTAGGCCCAGAATTCTATTCCAGTGGTGTTGGATGCCTCCAGGTGCTGGAGACAGACAGGATGTAAGACAGTCTGGCTGCCAGAAGCACGAGGGGAAGGATCCACCCTCAAGACCCAAGCACACAGGGTCTGCCTAAGACTGAGGCTGTGCCAGGACAACAAGAACTCCCATCCCCTGCTCCATTGAGCTAGAAAGCACTGAGAAACAAGCAATTGCAACTTGGAGAGGGGTAAGACCACAGGTACAGAGCCTGTTTAAGGAGCAATCTCATAGAGAAGGCTAAAAGAAGAGCAGAGATATTGAGAAACATCCTCCAGCATCCGCTCTAAGCACTAGGGAATGTTAGAGGAATGTGAAGCTGGTGGGACATTCCAGGGTAACCCTAACAACAGCAAAATCAAACTGCAGTTCAACTCCTGGCAAGACTGACTCAACCTTAACACTAACAGTCTATCAAAATAAAAGGTGTGCTCATTTACAGGGATAAATACTACTGACCTCAGACGTTTCCATTCTATACATGATGTCTGGCATTTGATAAAAAAATTATGAGACAGAAAAGAAGCAAGACAAAAACAACCCGCCTCCAAGAGACAAAAATAGCACCAGGCTCAGAGATAATCAAATGTTAAAACTATCAGAGGAAAAATTAAAAACGACTATAATTAATGTATTAAATACTCTTGTGGAAAAGGTGCACAACATGCATGAGCAGATGAAGAATCTCAGCAGAGAGATAGAAACTATTTTAAAAAATCAAATGGAAATGTTGGAAATAAAAATAGGTATGAAGAAAGCCTTTAACAGGCCTATCACTAGACTCAACACGACCACTGAATCACTCAACTTAAAGGTAGCTCAATAGAAATGACCCAACTAAAACACAACCAAAAAGTCTAAAATAAGTGTAATTGGTATCCAAGAAAGAGAAGAGAGAGAGAGAGAGAGAGAGAGAGAGAGAGAGAATCAATAAAAATATTTAAAGAGATAATAGAGATGAATTTATCAAAACAATGAAAGACATAAGACCACAGATCCAAGGAACTTAGAGAACCTCAAAGCAAGGTAAATATTGAGGGGAATAAAAACACCCCTTGACATAATATATTTGAACTTTTTTTTTTTTTTAAGTTTTGAAGGATTGTATTGACAAAGAAACCACAAGCCTGGCTGTAAAAGCCTATGACGGTTCCACCCCTGAAGCCCAGGCCTCTAAACCACAGACAGTGGGAAGTCATGCAGCTCCCAAGAAGGCAGTACGTCCCAGTCTCTACCTCAGTGAACTTCTCAAAAACAAAAGTAAAGAAAAAAATCTTGAAGCACATTACCAACATAAGAACAAAGATGAGAATTTACAGAGGACTTATTCTTTTTTATTTATTTCAGGATATTACAGAGGTACAAATGTTTTGGTTATGTAAATTGATTTTGTACCATTTGAGTCAAAGTTATAAGTGTGCCCATCCCCCAGATACATGTACATGTTAGGTGTGAATTTACCCATCCCCTTCTCTCCCCTCCCACCTGCATGATTTTTAATGAATTTTATGTCCCTATGTGCACATGAGTGTTGATCAATTAGTTCCAGTTTAATGGTGAGTACATGTAGTGTTGGTTTTCCCATTCTTGTGATACTTCACTTAGTAGAATGGGCTCCAGTTCCAACCAGGATAATATAAGAGGTGCTAGATCACCATTGTTTTTTGTGGCTGAGTAGAACCCCATGGTATACATATACTACATTTTATTAATCCACTCATGTATTGATGGGCACCTGGGTGGTTTCCACATCTTTGCAACTGTGAATTGTGCTGCTATAAACATTTGAGTGCAGGTGTCTTTTTTATAGAATGTCTTTTTTTCCTTTGGGTATATACCCACTAGTGGGATTTCTGGATCGAATGGTAGTTCTTTGAGGTATCTCCATATTGCTTTCCATAGAGGTTGCACTAGTTTGCAGTCCCACCAGCAGTGTATGAGTGTTCCTATCTCTCCACATCCACACCAACATTTGTCGTTTTAGAACTTTTTGATAAAAGCCATTCTCACTGGAGTTAAGTGATATCTCATTGTGGTTTTGATTTGCATTTCCCTGATGATTAAAGATGTTGAGCATTTTTTCATATGTTTCTTGGCCATTAGTTTATATTCTTTTGAAAAGTTTCTGTTCATGCCTTTTGCCCACTTTTTAATGGGGTTGTTTGATTTTCTTCTTGCTAATTTGCTTGAGTTCTTTATAGATTCTAGTTATCAGCCCTTTCTCAGATATATAGCGTGCAAATATTTTCTTTCATTCTATAGGTTGTCTGTTTGCTCTAATGATCGTTTCCTTGGCTCTGCAGAAGATTTTTAATTTGATCAGGTCCAATTTATTTATTTTTGTTGTTACTGTGATTGCTTTTGGGGTCTTCTTCATAAAATCTTTGCCTAGGCCAATGTCTATAAGAGTTTTTCCAACATTTTCTTCTAGAATTCTTGTGGTTTCATGCCTTAGGTTTAAGTCTGTTATCCATCATGTGTTGATTTTTGTGAGTGGTGAGAGGTGTGGATCCTGTTTTGGTCTTCTGCATGTGGCCATCCAATTTTCCCAGCACCATTTATTGAATAGGGAGTCTTTTCCTCAGTGTATGTCTTTGTCTGCTTGATCAAAGATCAGATGGTACTGGCACAGAAGACTTACTCTTCAAAACCATGAGACAGAAAGAGAGAGAGAAAGAGAGAGAGAGAGACCTGACTGTCCCAGCTAGCAGCCATCCTCCCTGTTTGAGCAAAGCTCTGTATGTTAAGTATCCTCATGGCTGTGGCCAAGGGACAACATCTACCTCTCCTCAAGCACAGTCTGAATCTCCCATGTACTGTCTCTGCTGAATGACACATTTGGACTTTTTTATGCTTATTTGATAGGGGATCCTTGATCAGTCTGAAGCAGTTACAGAAGAAAATGCATATATTGATAAATAGATTTTTATTCCCAAGTGGAATCGCATCAAATCAAGATACATTGACCTGGACACCACGGAACAAACAAGAGAAACTGAGGCTCAGACTGTCCTGGAAGGAGAGGACTTCAAGTAGCCCAGTAGGCTGAAGCTGGCCTGAGACAGCACATCTCAGATTCCACAGAAAATAAAACCTAGAATTAAATGTTGTAATGCCTCAGTGCTTAGAGTTTTATTATTGTGAGTTTTGGAAGAAAAAGGAACAGAAAATATGGACAATAAAGATGTTTTCCAATTCTGTGTGTGCCCTACATACACCCACTTTCTACTGAGTCTTCCTGCATCTGAGAAGCAACCAACGCAGGGGTTGGGAATCTGCTCTCAGACCATGGCTCTGCCTCTTGACAGCTATTTGACTTTGGAAATGTGACTTCACCTCTGAGTCTGTTCCATCATTTTCAGGTCGTTATGAGGATTAAATATGATAATTCAAGGGCAGTGTTTAGCACAATGCCTGGCACACTGTAAACACCTAATAAATTTTAGTTGCTGTTAGCTTAATTATTGTTTTTGTTTATTACATCATTCTCGTCGGTATTTGATCAGGGTCACTGTTATCTAAGCCAGGGTATAATCTGTTAACTGTCTCTTTTCGTGTGCCTTATTCTTTGGGCCTCTCCAAGGCCCAAAATACATTCTTCGGTGACTTTTCACGACCCATTGCTCATGCTCTTTTATGAGGCCTGAAGGATGAGCGCCAGCCCTGCACTTGGGAGCCAGCGCGACTCTGCACAGACCCAGCACGTCATGTGCTTTCCCTGCGGCACAGCCAGGGGGGCTCCCCGCCCGCCGTGTGCACTACTGGTAGCTTTCCCCACTTTGAGGGTGAGACACAGTGGCTTAGCATGAAGTGATCAAATGAACTTTTTAAACCAATCAACACTCTGTGGGTCTATACAAACATGTCTAAGAGTTGTTTCATCTACAGAAATGATTACCAAGCTCACCTGTTATTATACACATGGACTTCACTTGCAATAGCGTCATGTTCTGGATCAAGGCTTAGTAAACTTTTCTGTAAAGGGCCAGATGGTAAACATTCTGGGCTTTGTGGACTACACACCGTATCACATTCTTCTTCTTCTTTTTTACATCTCTTTTAAAAAGGTTTTAAAAATATTCTTAACCCATGGAATATACTGAAACAATAGTTTATGGACCAAAATTTGCCCTCAGGCCGTAGTTTGCTGACCCCTGTTCTAGGTCTCTGATTGTCTTTATTTAAGACAGTTTGGCAATAAAGAAGAAGACATACTTAAATTCTCTTCTCTTTGCCAGAATTACATTAAAGGTCCATCTCGTTTTCAGCTTTTAGGAAACTGGGCTTTGGCAGAGATTTAATGGGAAGAGAAGAGGCATTTCATTGAAATATATTCTGAAACACATGGTATATATTTACACACACACACACACACGCACACACACACACATGCACGGCGTCTGTACTCCAAGTAGCTGAAGTCAACAAAATTGTCTGAGCTTTTCAGCAGGTTTCCATGGGAACACAGATGAAAACAAAACGTATATCCTGAGCAAGGCCCAGGTTTTCTGGCTGGTGAAGTGTTTTCCGAGTTGACTCTGGAGGGGGTTTTGTTTCCATAATGCCTGCTGGGCTGGCTCTTCCTCTCTCCGCCTCTCCCGTCTCCCTTCTCCTCCTTCCGGTGTGCGTGTTCCCTGAGCCACGCGCCCCCCACGGCATCCTCGTCCCCGAGCCCCTCGCTCCCTTCCTCACTGGCCTCTTCCTGCTGCTGGCTGTCGGGGCCTCCGGGATGGAGAGCCAACATCTGGTTCCCATCTCCCCGCACTGTTTGACTGAAGCGCAGCCGACCCAGATTTCCCGCTCATAAATCGTGACTCATCTGGAGCACACTCAGGACCACTCTGGGCTGTTTTCTCAGCGTCTCTCCTTTTTCAGAAGAGCTGCTTCCCTTCCACGCCATTTCCAGTTGGGCTGCCAGCTTCCAAGTGCATAATTTTCTCCATTTTTATTTTTGAAGAGTGGGCAAGAGAGGAATTCACTTTGATAAGACATTTAAGTTAATTCATCAATTTTACAGCTGGTAAAACATAAGAGTTTATTACAATGAAAATAATGAGAAAACTGGAAGTAAAGATACACTGTAGTCAGAAGATGTGATATCTGATATTTTAAGTAAACCTTTCAGAAATAGAGGCAGTTAACACATAATCATAGCTATATATCAGGTAATGCTTGAAATGTTAACTCATTTCATTCTCACAGCAAGCCTAGAAAATTGGTACTACTAACCTTATTTTACAGATGAGGAAACTGAGGCTCAGAAAGGGTAAGTAACTTGCTCATCAGCTAGTAGGTGGGAAGCCTGTGAAAAGAACCCAATCTGACAGTGGAGTTTCTGCTGTTAAGCAACTTATTTGACTGCTTCTTAGTTTCTTCAACTGTAAAATTATTCCCATTTCACATATTGGGAAACCGAGGCACAGAGAAGTCAAGTAAGTAAAGCTGTTAAAACCTATTTCCAAGCATGTCTTTTTTCTTAGCACTTCCACTGTGCTTCAGTGAGGCACTGCATGAGCTTACAGTAAACTCTCAAAGAGTTTCTTAAATTACTCTATGTGGAATTAAATTTTTAAAACTACTTTCATTTTTCAATTTTTCACAGAAGCACACAATTTGCACAGATTTCTCTTAACTGACCCATAGGAGAAATAAAGTGAATGTCGACATGTTTTAATCTAAAAACTGATCGAATCCGTTAGGTCTTTTTCCTGTGGTCATAATACTAATGACTTAGAGGAATTTAAATATGAAAATGAAAATGTAAAATAAGGTAAAGGGCACTGAGTCCTGTTTTAATTATTGACTCATTATTGGGAAATAATTTATATAAAGAATGCTCGATGTTTTTTACGTTTACTGCGTGCTAAACACCCTGTCGGGTGCTGGGGAAAAGAGACACATTAGATAATTTCTCTCCCTACAAAGAGTGACCATGCAGTGGTAGGCATGAAGATTGGAGTGAGATTTTGTCAATCACAGCACTTTATAAAAATGTAGATTCTTTCAATATGATACACCAATTGGTGTATCTCCATCATCTTTCAAGCAGGGTGTTAGTGAGGCGGACTGGGGCCAGGTGCTAGGTTATGCCGTAGTGACAAAAACTCCAAAATCTCAGGAGTTTAGTATGACACAATTTATTTTTACTCACATTACCTGTCCTATATAGGACAGCAGGGGCTTCTGCTCCACACAGTCACTCAAGGATCCAGGCTGATGAAGCCTCCACAGTTTTGTAGCAACACCGTCAAAAGCACGAGCTTCTTAGAGAGACTGCAGGGAAGAGCATGGCTTCTCATGACAGCAACAGGAAAGGACGCTCATCGGTTTCCTTGGCTAGAATTTATTGCCAGAACCCCGTGTATACAAGACCGATGGGCTATATGGGGGAGCTGGAGAATCCAGCTGGGGGTTCGCAGAAAAGAAACCAAGATTCAGGTAAAGGAAAATGTGAAGCCTACTTCTTAGCCTCATCAACTCCCTTCCCTAGGGTGGAAGCAAGAGACAACAGCATCTTTAGGAACAGAGGCAGTTAAGAGACAGATACCTGTGAGAGATATCTGGATACAGACATTGATTCTTAAATACATTGCAATTAAAATATATATCATAGCAAATTCCAAGTGCTTAGGTATGTATTTTATAAGTATTATGTTTTTGAATCCTTACAACAACCCTGTGAAGTAATCTGACCGAGGATGCGTCGATCCTAAGTGGTGGATGCAGTTTTAGAACACCCGTCAATCGGACTCCGAAGCGTGTGCTGTTGACCTGTATGCGGTGCTGCTAATGGTCACCGTGTGCGGTGTGAAGAAGCTGATGCGCGAGGTTTTGCGCACTTTTTGTGTTACTGGCGTCGGTATCCCTCCTCTTTTCTCTGACGCAGGCCTCGAAACTTGGTGTTTCCTCGAGACCGTCCTTTGCTTCTTCACCCTTTCTGTTATTTTGCAAATATCCTTTTCGTTGGTTTGATTTCTTTGATACAATTTATGCCATATCTACGGTGCCCCGCGTGGATGCACACATCATGGTAAGGCAAGTGCATGCAGAATAAAATAGCAATTTGTTTATTTATCCATACAGAAAGGTATGGCATTAGTCTATGAATCTAGTCTTTGAATCCTATAAGCCAATTCAATAATTGTCCAAAATTTTCTCCTATTTCTTAGTGGTTACTTGCAAGCAAAATGTTTATAAGTAATACAAATGAGAAATTAATGAAATTAATTTCAGGAAACTGACCCTAACGTGACGGCATTGGCCGAATGGCGGGAGGGTTGTGACGGACCCCCCATCCCGGGGAGGAAAGCTGACGGTTCCCATGTCAGAACACGAGACCACTGAGGCTGGCGCTTTAGAGTATTTGGTAGCAAATGTCTCAGTATCAAGATGTTCTGACTTCCTCTTACTGCCTGTACTAAGAAGTTGAGAGAGAATAAATCTCTGGTCCAGGGCTACTGTCTGGAAGCAGAAAAATAACAAAAGGTGAGAAGAGAGAGAAGGAAAGAGAAAAAGAGGGACAAAGGAAGGGAGGGGAAAGGAAGAGCAAAATAACAGTAGAGCAAGTTTATTGTTCATTAAGGGAAGCTCCTTCTTCCTAGTCCAGCGAGATTATTATCTCACCACTTGGGGGCAGAAGTCTGGGATGGGAGTCACCGAGAGGAAGTCCAGGTGTGGCAGGGCTCTGCTCCTTCCTGAAAGCTCCAGGAGAGAATCCGCTGCCTCCCCTTTTCCCTCTTCCAGAGGCTGCCACAGTCCGGGGCTCATGGCTTCGTCCCCCAGCCTCAAAGGCAGCGGAAGAGCATCCCTCAGACCCCCCGCCACCAGCCCTCCTCACTCGCCACACCCCCTTCTCTTCTGCCTCCCCTCCCGCTGTTACAAACCCTTGCGATCACCCTGGGCCCAGCAGATGACGCAAGATGGTCTCTTTACGTCCTGGTTAGCAAATTTCATTCCACCTGCAGCCTTAATTCACTCTTGCTCTGTAACATAACATATCCAGAGATTCCAGGCATTCAAACAGGAACATCTTGGTGGGGGGGGGGGGCGCGACTATCTTATCCTACAGCACCAACGTTGCAAAGCTCCCAAGTGGCAGAGCTTGGATTCAAACACGAGTATAGCTGCCAAGCTCACGTTCGCAGCCCTCACACTCTCCTGCCTCTCCTCTGATTGCCACGACGATTTTTCTGCCCCGTGAATGGCTTCTTGAGACACTTTGAGCATCCCTGCATCCAGAGCCTCCTAATTCTTCAAAGCTCAGCAAGGCTTTCATCTCTGCCACGGAGCATTTCCCGAGTAAACCCTCCCAGTGAACATCAAAGCCATGGAGTCCAAATCCTCCCCGCGCCGCCCCCTCCGTGTTTATACAGCGTAGCCTTCTGGCTGAGGAGCCAGTCCCAGCGCGTGTCTTCCACCTCGTTCTCTGCCATCCACAAGAATGATCCTTCTATAGGGAAGCTTTTCGGATACACGGAGGAGACGGCCAGTGATCTCTCACCCTGGCATCTTCTCATTGCCAGGCGGACGATCTCTGGTTCCTCCACACCGTCCCATGCCTGCCACGCTTTACCCATCGGCCCCCAAAAGAGTGGTAGTTCCTCAAGTGTGTTCTAATCTCCTCCACCCAAATACCCTATTTCTATAAACTCGGACAAGATCAGACAGCTTTTCAGTGGGTGTATCACAGCGTGAGTTAAATCTGTACTTACTCAGATTTAACTGATTTAACACTGATTGAAATTGTTAAGGTATTTGCAGCATGCAACGACTAAGGCGTTACTCCTTTATCCTACATTGGGAAGTAGTTTATTTGTGGGATTGGGGTGAGTGGACCCAAATTATTCACACTCCTGCCTATTAAATTGTACTTTTATAGATTCCGCAGCCTTCAGCCCAGGTCTCCTCACGGTCCCTCCCAGCTTCACGCCATCTGTAAACGTGAAAACAGTGGCTTCTGTATCTCTGTCCACGGCACTGATAAAAACGCTGAACAGTCTAAAAGAGGAGACAGAGTCCTGCAAAACGAGACCAGAAACCTTGGGGTTACTGAGTCAGTGATTCCTGCGGATGCCACCGCCAGTTAGTAATCCGCCTAATTACGCCAGCCTCCACCCACATTTCTCCAGTGGCCACAAGGAGATCATAAAAGCTTGTCAGATGCCCTGATGAAGAACAGACGACGCACTGTGCCAACCACATTTCCCAGGCCACTCCTGCCAAAGAAGGAAACGAGATGGGTGAGTAGCGGTGACTACGCTTAGAGGAGTATTTTCCCCAGATCTTGCACAGAGTGAAATGCAGTGACAGGAACGACCTCAGACCAGGCAGCTTTTGCAAAATCACCGTGGTCTTCTTTGGAGCTGTGGAAAGACACAGAATCAGAAGAGTAGAGTCGGATTACCAGGACTGCCCTAGATGCCTCTGCACACGCTCCTGAGCTTCCTCGGTCTCCTGTTGGTGAACTGAACATGGAGTCTGCTCTACCTGTCTCTGTGACTGACGGTGAGCTAATGCACTTGAGCGTGAAAACCACAGACATGTCCTCCCAGGTTGTCTGTGTGAAGCAGTCATGACATCGCCCACCTTTCACGGCCCCACCCCAGCGTCCTCCACCAGCTCAGGGCTGCCATGCTTCTGGGAGCAAACCTCCGGGCAGTTCTAGTTGCAATTAGTTTCTTAAAAATGCACCTACCACATATGGACAGTTTGGAGGTTAAGGACAATCCGTATGCCTGGAAATAATAAGAACACTAATCCCAAGGGAATGTTAACTCTGCTTTGTTTTAATAGAACAAGCTTCATACTTCCAGCTTGATGAGTATTTATGAAAGTGCCTAAGCCATAGCTCTACCATCTTTGGAACGGATCGTGCAAAGAAAGAAGTTAGCCAACGACATCAAAAGGACAGCTTTGATCACATATCCCAGTATGGGACGGTGCTTGGGACTGCAGGATGTCATACAGCATCATTCCTAATCCCAAAAGGTTCTTTCAGGAGACCGCCTGTGTGCACTGTGGCACCAGCCAGGTGGGGCCACTCTAAAATCAAGCAGGTGATGAACACAGAGGACGAGGCTGTGTTTTCCTAACTTCCCGACTGAACAAACCTGCGAGCTATTGGACGTGTGCAAGGCATGGTGAGGAGCAAAGACCAGCGCCCCTCCCTGGCCAGGTGTGCCGCCTTGACCTGGCCGCTGCACGTCTCAAGGCTCAGTTTCCTCCTCTGCAGCGTGGGTCTGCTGTGCCCTCTTCACCGCTGTGCCTTCTTCCTAGGTCTGCTCTGGGCGTTAAGTGAAATCATGTGTTTGAAATTGCCTACCCCGATGCCAGGCTAGACCTCAGGACTTTTCCTGACTAACACCCCGAGAATTGTCGTTCTTGAGCTGAATCACGGCTCATTCTCACCAGACCAGCTCCCGCAGCTGGCGCACACGGCTTTGATCTCAAACCTAACATGTGTCACAGCGTCAGAGCTCCCAGCCATTACATCCCCAGCGGATCTACTTGTGGTTAAAATTTTATATAATGTATACACACTTCAAAAATTGAACTGAGGTTGTCTGGATTTGCAATAACAAAATGTCCAAACCTAAGATAAAAAAGGTCATTTAAAAGTGGAGTGGAGTGAAACCACTTACTTTTGATTAAAGCTATTAATATTAACAGAAATTCACAGAAGCTTCTAGCTTCAATGTTAATATTTATAATAGCTTCTTATAATGAGGAAATATAGTGTTATTTTAAATTATCTAAGATATAAAATGCTGTTACATTAAGTTGAGCTGTGCGGTTTGTGAAGAACGTGTCACATGCAGCAGCTCAGTGAACCCCTTTGGCAAATAAGAAAACTGAAACTTAGAGCGGTTAAGAAGTTTCCTCCGTGCTACACAGAGTTTCCAAACCCAAGCTGAGCTTCAAACCCAACCTGTCTGACTCCAAACCCCATGCCTTTCTAGACCCAGACTTTCTGTCACTGCGAGCCGCTGCTAATGTCTAAACTCACCTGCCGCCCTTTCTTCCCTAACACCGAAAACTCCTCCCTGGGCCCATACCGACGCTGTTTCCCTTTCTGGTTGCTATCAACAGAGTCTGGGCACAGGGCACGCAGGGGGATGGGCTCTCAACCACACAGGCTGCAGGGTTACGGAGAAATCAGACGAGACTGGGGGAAGCGTGGGAAGACACGCCTGGTGTTCAGACGGGGAAAATGCATTCGGACACAGGAAGGCAGATGAGGACACCCAAAGAAGAGCCATCAGGCCAGCTGGCAACCAGGATGGGGGGCACTGATGCTCTTCAACAACCTGGCTCAGGTGATCTGCAGACAGGGACTGCAGCAGCGGAAGCGAGACCCAGCACTCCAGGCGGGGAGCGGGGCTCAGCCAGCAGGCAGGGCTCAGGCTGCACCCTAGTCCTGGGGTGAATGGGTGAATGTCAGCCCCAGGTGGGAGAAGCCATCACACCACGCAGGTCACACTAGCTGGACAACTAAAAATATATAGAAAAAAATTAGCCGGGCATGGTGGCGCATGCCTGTAGTCCCAGCTACTCAGGAGGCTGAGGCAGGAGGATCGCTTGAGCCCAGGAGTTTGAGGTTGCTGTGAGCCAGGCTGATGCCACGGCACTCTAGCCCGGGCAAAAGTTTTTTAATTTGTCTAAAAAAAAAAAAAAAAAAAAAAAATCCAGGTCAGTAACTTAATCAAGATTTTCATTTCTGTGATCGCTGTAAGATTAGCTTAAAAAATTTTTATAAACTATCTTTGAATATGTCTTATCATATATAAAGAAAACTTCATAATCATAGAAAGGGAAAATACTAACTTTTACACAACATATTACTTTGTAATTATTTTGCTGATGTCAGACATGGTCTTGAACACTGTTTTAAAAGTCTTGAGAATAACAAAAGATTAAATATTTCTTAGCCATATTTCTTTACTTTTAGTTTTTAGAGTAAGTTACTGATAAATACCTTTAAATT
Source organism: Lepilemur ruficaudatus (assembly GCA_963574885.1). Lineage (NCBI taxonomy): Eukaryota > Metazoa > Chordata > Mammalia > Primates > Lepilemuridae > Lepilemur > Lepilemur ruficaudatus. The sequence goes on along the minus strand of CAUYRT010027888.1, from coordinate 33,671 downwards.
TGAATCACGATTTTCCCATAGGCTTTTTTTCTTTATTCGTAAGCACTTGACAAATAATTCTTATTCTTTGCATCCATTTCTGTTTGTACCCATGAAATGATAGTCTTTCCACCTTTAATTAAGTAATTCATGGTCTTTTAGTTTTTTATAATCTACTTGATTGAGATATAAAGCACATGTAATAAAATGTTCCCATTTAAAGTATACATTTTGATGAATTTTGAATTTATACACCTGCCTACCCCCAACTATGATCAAAATAAAGGACAACTCTGTACCCCGAAAGTTCCTCTGTGCCCCTTCTAGGGCAATCCCAGCCACCCAAGGAAACTACTGACCTGAGTCCCTCTAGTATAGATTTGTCTTCTCTAGAGTTTCAGGTAAGTGAAATCATACAGGATGTATCCTCCTGCGTCTAGCTTCCTCCGGTGAGCCATATCACAGATATCACTGTTCTGTCCTTTTTTTGATATTCCGTTGAATAGAGAGTGGTTTATTTATCCATTGACCCATTAATTGTCTCACTTTTTGTTGTAAAATTGTTGCCAACAACATTAAAAGATGTGATAGAACATAATGTTCATGAGTGTAGCTACCAATACCATTAACTCACAGTTAACCCTAACAGTAACGATTACAGCCATTTTCCATTTTTTAAATTTTCTTCCCAGCCTGAATTTTTAAAATAATTATAGGTACAAAAATATAATTTTTTACTTCTTATATAAAGCTGTCATAGATATAATTGTATTTCTATGTAATGTTCATAATGTCCTTTGAAAGCTATACAATATTCTTATTTTTATTTAGTGTGTTGTTTAATGGTAAGATAGTTAGAATTGTTTTTTTTTTCTTTGAAAGTGTTATTAGGCTAACACGGTAGCGAATATTTGATAAAGCTTTTGTTTTCTGCTATTGAGATTTTCATTGGAACAAATTTCCAGCATTGAAATTATTGGAGATGACATAGATTTATTTTTTATGTCCTTAGAAAGTAATACATTTAGGTAGATAATAACTTCCTAGACCTTGAATCAGTTGGGCAACCCTTGAAAAAGTTATTTTAGCTTCTGTGAACCTTGGTGGTTTCGTTTTTTCAGATATTAAAATTATAATTTATACATATGTGACCTAGCACAATATGGTCACATAATGATGTTGTTTTCCAAAAAGATTATAGTAACTTATAGTACTGACCAGTGTATAAATGTCCCTTTCCCACCCATCTTTAAGGTTATCATTCAGAAGTTCTTTGCTAATTTAATAGAAGTGATCTCAGATTGACTTTAATTTGCACGTTTGATTTCTAGGAAGGAAATGCATTTACTGTGGATTTGCATTGCTGCCTGTGAGAAGTGCCTGTTTTGTTTTTGGTGCTCATGCGTCTTACACGGGGAGCTTTTACTTGTTTCTCTCTCCATTGTTTGCCCCCCCCTTTTTTTGGCATATTGCTTTTTCCTTGCAAAGAAATTAAACTTTTCACGTTTTAAAATCTGCAGTTGTTTCCTTTTGCAGTTTCTATTGCTTCAAAGTGGGGCTGGTTTCCTTTTTCCCGGTTTCCTGTGGTCATTGTGTGTGTTCGAGTGCTCTTTGTGGGTCATTTTCATCAACATTGCCAACAATTCTGCCTGCAGTTGTGTGGGGGTGGTTTTCTTTTTCTTTTTAATAGCTTTTTTCCTCGCAAGAACGTGTCCTCCATCACAATAGAAAATGAGCAAATGTGAGATACGATTCAGAAAACACCTGCTTGAGTTGTTTCCATACTTCTTACTGGTAACAAAGTCCCCTAAGTGTCTGTTTATTTTTATTTTTCCCCAAACAGGATTATGTTAACTTCCACTCAGTATCCTGAGGCCAAGATAAGACCTTAAAAATCCTTTGGAGAAATTTTAGAAGAGAGTTGTGATGAATGTCTAGGGGAGACAGAGCCAGATCCATTCTGATTGTCCATCAGCGCCTGTTACAGAAGGAGCAGAAGGCTCTCCTTTGCGTGGAGTTCTTGACAGAATTCTGTTCCCCCGTTAGGGTCCCCTGTTTCATTTAACTACTACGACAAGACCCCAAAGTTTACACTGGAGGAGTCTCATGGAGTGCTACCCCTCCCCTTTCTCAAATCCCTGCCTCTGAATTTTTATGTGTGAAGAAAATAATGTTCCATATGTTTTGATAGCTATAGAAAAAAATATGTCTTTATCACTGCTGTTACGGTGACTCCCTGAGATAATTGTTTTACAGCATAAATACGCTTGTGCATAGGGCAGATACTTATTTTTATTTCATTGGTTGGGTTATCTCTGAGCACCTACAGCTGTTTATCTCTCTTTTTTTATGTTATCTGTGCAAAGTCTTTATCATTTTAAAAGCGAGTGGTTATGCGTCTATTTCTTGTTTCCTTGCCTTTAGGACAACACCCAATACGTTTATTGTCATGAGCATTCTTTATTTTCTTCATTGTGAAGAAAACAACATACAACTTAATGTATTTATCGTCTTCTAGACGGCCATGGAAGTGATGCAGTTCAGCAAGGAAGAAGTTCGGGAAGTTTTGAGGCTGCTGGCCGGCATACTGCATCTCGGGAACGTAGAATTCATCACTGCTGGAGGGGCACAGGTTTCCTTCAAAACAGGCAAGATTCCACCCGCCTGCCTCCCTCCCTTCCTTGGCTTTTTTCTCATAGGAAATTTAGACCTCAGTGATTGTCCTTTTACAGAAGACGTTTTCTGACCCCCCCGGAATGGAGATCTGTAGAACTTTAACTGTATCTGATGTAAAGGGTCAGCTAATAAAGGGTCAACGCATGTGAAAAGTTGCTACTGAATGGGATAGTGGCGATGTTCTCGTTCTTACTAAGAAAAGAAGGAAAATGGGCCAAATAAGTAGAAATATGAGCAAGGAGGATTTAATGGTGGGAAAAATGTGCATCAGGTGTCACAGTGCTTCGCCATAGTTTTTGTAGTTATCGAGCGCTGGTGAACAGTATAATGGTTAAGATCATCCGCTTTGCAAGCCACAGTGCTGGGTTCGTAGCCCAGCCCGGCCACAAGCTGCTCCCTGTGTTACTTATCCCTTCGACACTAGCGACTGCTCACCTGTACCGTGCCTCCGAGGTTTGCTGTCAAGATAAAATGTGTTAATACACATACAGCCATGTCAGTTGTCATTTTCCAGTTGTGACTTACGTATTTATTTTTAAAACTTTTTTGATGGAAGCAAGAGATGAGGTCATGGCAGCTGGGAATCAGATGAGTTCAAGTTCAAAATCGTTCTAGAGGAACCCAGTACCGTAGGTCAGTAGTTCTCCAACGTCTGGTCTCACTCAGTACCTCTTAATCTTCTCAAAAGTCGGGTCCCCAAAGAACTTTTGTTTATGTGGGCCGTATCTATTGATGTTTACTGCATTAGAAGTTAAAGCTGAGATATTTAAAAAGCATTCATTAATCATTTAAAAATAATAACAATGAACCCATTGCATATTAAAATAAATATTATGTTTTTCTTTAAAAGACTATTTTCCAAAACAGAACAAGTCAGTGAGAATAGTTACATTGTCTTATCTCTTTGCAAATTTCTTTAATGTCTGACGTTGTCAGAGACAGCTGAGTTCTCATATCTGCTTCTGCATTTAACCTGTTGAGATGCCTCATGTTGTGTAGCCTTTGGAAAACTCTTCTGTATGCTGGTGAGAAATGAGAGTGAAAAAGCAAATAACATGTCATTGTTATTAATGAAAATAGTTGCGAACCTCTGGCAGGGTCTTGGAGACCCCACAGGGTTACCAGATCCCACTTTGTCCAAGTACCAGGTTCTATGCTACTAACTGGAATTCACTGCAGGAGTGAATAACTTAGCAATAAAATGTCAATTCTGCCTGAGGGATTCAGGAGTGTTCTCTGCTTGCAGGAGTTGCTGTGTGTGGTTAGCTTCCCGGGGGCGGTGGGTTCACCTTTGGCTATTCTTCACTTTCAGCTTTGGGCAGGTCTGCGGAGTTACTTGGGCTGGACCCAGCGCAGCTCACGGATGCTCTGACCCAGAGATCGATGTTCCTCAGGGGAGAAGAGATCCTCACGCCCCTCAACGTTCAACAGGTGCACACCCTCTGCCGTCACTGCTTGTCTAAAAGTCGCTCCTGGGTTTTCAGGTCCATGGCTTGGATCTGAAAAAGTACGGTGAATTGTTCCATTGACGGTTCATGATCAAAATACGGAAGTATTGGGAATAGACAAAGCTATTGAATTATGGTCTGAAAGACGGTGTAGCCTGGTGGGTAAGAGGGTGGGTCTAACACAGATTGCCTGAGTTTAACTCTTGATCCTTGCACTTACGACTGTCTGTTTATTCACTGTGCCACAGTTTCTTTCTCTGTAAAACTAGGAAAATTATCATAGCTTATTCATAGGATTCTTGTAAGGATAAAAGTAACTATATACTAGGTATTTAATGTCTGGTATGGAATAAACACTAAATAAACAGTAGCTACAATCATTGTCATTATTATAATGAATAGGAACAATGCAACAGTATGTTGTATTTATTTTTGCCTCTGCTGTTGCCTTGAGCCAGTTTATATGTGTGAGCCCTCCTAATGTGTTTCTTAATTGGATAAGTAAAATTGCTAACCTTCTCATGAAGAAAACCTTTATGTGTACAAAATAGAACTGAGAGGATGACAGTCCTTAATTATTGTTTTAAACCTAGTAACATTTATACCTGCACATATAGACTCAGATTCTTTCATATAACTCAACATAGAAAGTTGAATTTGGAAGCCCAGTATTTACAGGAATTCGTGGTGACTCGTAGCACAAGTAAGTGAGCTCCAGTTTGTCCTTTCTTTAGATACCTATATTGATTTACTTCACATCAGGGGCCTAGTGTCGTGTGTGTCTCCCAAGTAGGGCAGGGCTGGACCTGCCTGCCGGGGGTGCCCGTGGTCACCTGGGCCTGCACGTTCCTGTCCCACAGGCAGCAGATAGCAGAGACTCCCTGGCCATGGCCCTGTACGCACGCTGCTTCGAGTGGGTGATCAAGAAGATCAACGGCCGGATCAAAGGCAAAGACGATTTCAAGTCCATCGGCATCCTCGACATCTTTGGATTCGAGAACTTTGAGGTAGGTTTCCGAAGAGTGGGACACACGAATTCTGTGCTGTCCATTTATGAGTTGCTGTTAGACTAATCTCTTGCAAACGTTGATGTTTTTCTCTGCAGAATGATTTTTTTGTCTTGTCTTCACTTTTATGTGTAATTATGCGGGCACTAAAGATTCCTGTCAAATGTTTTTCCCCCTCAGGTTAATCACTTTGAACAGTTCAATATAAACTATGCAAATGAAAAACTTCAGGAATACTTCAACAAGCATATCTTTTCTTTAGAACAACTAGAGTATAGCCGGTAAGCACTGAGGATTCCATTTCAATTTTTTAAAAAAAAATCAGCAACTATGTCCCATAATTTTTAGACAATATTTTAACTTAACTCAGCCCCTTGAAATCTTTCTACAGGGAAGGATTAGTGTGGGAAGATATTGACTGGATAGACAATGGAGAATGCCTAGACTTGATTGAGAAGGTAATGGATTTTTAAAGAATGGGTACGGTCCCAAGGGTGTCCAGCTGGACTGATTCATATTTATGGGAACAAAATAACTTGTGCGAACACGCACATCAAAGATGTGAATGTTTGGAACACAATAGGCCATTTGGAAACATAAATGTAAATGTGCAAGGTTGAATTTAAATACTTGGCTGCTTCAGGCCTATTGTCTCATTGAACTCAGTATTTCAGACTCACCAGTGTGTGAATTGGCTTCCCTTAGATTTTAAGTCAGCAGCAAAGCCATGCCAGTAACAACAGTAGATTTGCCAGTCGTAAGAGTCTTATCCACAAAATCACAGTGGGTTCAGTTTTTAAAACAGATTTATATAGCATTTAAATGAATTGGATTTCTTTATAGTGTATCATTTTGAGTTTTTTATTCCAAGAAATTACTACACTTTTTCTTTTAACTGCTCACTTGATAGAGAAGGAGGAGCTCTAGAATAGTTTGAGAGGCACACGATCATCTCTTAATTCATTCAGTCTTTTCTTCCCTCTTCTAGAAACTTGGCCTCCTGGCCCTTATCAATGAAGAAAGCCACTTTCCTCAAGCCACAGACAGCACCTTATTGGAGAAGCTGCACAGTCAACACGCTGTATGTCAAAACCTGCCTGTTCTTACTCCTGTCTGAATAGCCAATCTGTGGGTTGAGATTACGTACAAGATGTGTCAGTGCTGTTGGCTGAACTGTGCCTCCCACATTTAATTCTTTTCTCAAACCAAAGCTGTTCTCCTGTTACTAGAGCTAAGTTGAAATAAAGGGTAGATTTGGGTCTACTTGTCGGAATATGCCCAAGTTTATTGTATGAGCAAAGAGCTTAAATTTTTCATGTATTGTAATGACACAGTCAAGAGTTCCGTGGTTTTGATAAAGGGTACCATATCCTAAGTGTGCCATGTCCTAAAATTCTGATACATGGCAAGTTTTGAAATTGTTTTCACTGTCCATTGTATTTAGTTTTCTTTGGAAGCCAGTCAGTGAATGAAATAAGGCTTTTTTTCTTTTTGATTAGAACAACCACTTTTATGTGAAACCCAGAGTTGCGATCAACAATTTTGGAGTGAAACACTACGCTGGAGAGGTAACTTCTTGTTAAGATACCTATTCATATTTGCCTGTTTGATATTCAGAGAAAACAGTAGCTTCAAAAGCCAATCATAAATTTGTTAACATGCTCAGCTACTCAGGAGGCTGAAGGCGGGAACATCCCTTGAGTCTCAGAGTTCGAGTCCAGCCTAGACAGCACAGTGAGACTCATCTCTTAAAACAAAAAAATTATAAAAATGATTTATCGTGAGCCTAGCTCTGAAAGGAGTTGCTTATGACCTATAACTATTCTTTTGATCAATTCTCACCTCTTTCTTATTTTTTAAAACTAGGTGCAGTATGATGTCCGAGGTATCCTGGAAAAGAACAGGGATACATTTCGAGATGACCTGCTCAACTTGCTAAGAGAAAGCCGGTATGTCAGCGTCCTTGCCAAGAAGTCATTAGCAAACAAATTCATGTTTGTGCAAATGCTTTTAATTCAAAAATATACAGCATATTATTATTATCTGAGAAATGTGATATCATCTGCAAGCAGTATTTCATCAATAAAATCACTCAAAAGATATAAAATAATAGTAGTGGTGACTGCCATTTAAGGAAGTGCTGAAATAAATTGAAAACCCATTAGGAAGGTGCTGCTATTAATCCTATTATGCAGATGAGGAAACTGAGGCTTGGAGCAGTTGTGTAACTTGCCCAAGACCCTTACGTGGTGACCAGTGAGCTGTAGAGCCTAGTTTTGATCTGGTCTGCTTGGCTCACAACCCTAAGATCTTAACCAGTATAACCTACTTTCTTTATAAAAAGCTTAGAGCTATATGTTAAAGTGATCTTAGCCTTGGTGTTTAGGACTAATGTGTCTCTAGTTAGTATAGGAGATGTCAAGGAAAATAAATAAGTCTTAATTCAGCTAAAGTGACAGATTTGTTACACATTCATGTATTCATTCATGAATTATAAAATCACACCATTAAATCAATAGTTAAGGACAACATTCAGAAACTTTCAATGATTAGTTTAGCTATTTGTATGTATTAAACCAGGAAGTGTTCTATTTTTATGAGGCTTCGTGAGAGAGAAAGGGTTTGGAAAAAACCCTTGCCTTAAAGCTTTCAATATCTGCATCGATCCAATGGGAATCGATGACAGAAACCAATTTTTAGTATCCAGGGAGGGAAAGTAGAAAAGCTGTTAAAAAGCTGTAGTTATTTTTTGTTTGTTTGTTTTGGGGGGCTTTTTGGATTTTGTGTGTGTGTGTATGTTTTTTTTTTTTCCCCCCCGGAGACAGGATCTGCCTCTGTCACCCAGGGCTACAGTGCAGTGGCGTCATCATAGCTCACTGCAACCAACCTCAAACTCCTGGACTCAAACAGTCCTCCTGCCTCATCCTCCCGAGTAGCTGGAACTACTTGCACTCACCACCACGTCTGGCTAATTTCTTCTATTTTTTGTAGAGACAGGGTGTCACTCTTGCTGGTCTTGAACTCCTGTCCTCAAGTAATCCTCCCGCCTCAGCCTCCCAAAGGGCTAGGATTACAGGTGTGAGCTACGGAGTCCGGCTGAAAGCTGTAATTCTTTTAGAAATATAAATACCAGATGGCTGCCCTGTCACTTAGTTAGCTATGAACTGGGGCAAAGGGAGCCTGTCTAAAATATTAGCTTAGAAACTCAGAATTTGATCTTTAAATTTATTTTCAGTCTTCTGTACGTAGACTCAGCATTTACAGCATTACCAGCTGTTTTATTTTTAGGTGAGTTTTCAGACCTGTAAAAATGATGGACGTCCATAGCATGCTATCTGTCAACGTGGTTTCGTAGTTATTAGACTTAAATTGATAAATTTTAAATAAAAGCCCCGCATTGATTTTCAACAGAAACAGTCTGTGGTAGTGAAAACATCACAGGCCTGGAGACCAGCAAGAGGGAGTCTCGCCAGTTGCCTCTGTCCCGGTGTTAAGCGGTTTTGTGATTGGCGCACAGAACTTTCTGTTCCAGCCCAGGTTTCCCTCTGCAAACCCAGGAGCTTGGGCTGTTTGCGGATGCCTGCAAGTCCTCCCTGCTTTTCCTGGCGACAGTTTTATAGCCCATGATGTCTTCCAGGCAAGGAAGAGAGAAAGTTATTGGGAAGCTTTTTACTTTTACTTTATTCATTTGCTGTGTGTCAGGCACCACGCTCTCAGCCTTCTGTGTACATTTTCTCATTTCATTCTCACCCCAGCATTAGGGGATAAATTCAAAAATTATCCCTATTTTCTGATGAAAAAACTGAAGCCTGCAGAGAGATGAAGTGCCTTGCCCCAGTGACACAGCTAGGAGGTAGTCGAGGCAAGATTTGAACCCTAGTCTTCCCTACGCCAGAGTTAAAGTATTCCTCAGAAACACCTTTCTATTGGTTAACTGCTCGGATCTTCGCAACGCTGTGAGATGCGCAGAACAGGTATCTGGCTTCTGCGGGCGAGGAAACTGAGGCTGCAGAGGCTTAGGTGGCATTCTAGGAGGCACAGCGCTCTTGAGTGGGATGCCACCCTGGGTCACTGTCATGCCGGTCGACTTCTCTGCAAGACTCTGGTCTCTGACGCTGGCCCGTGTTTTCAGTGCCTGAGGCTCTTTGGCAGTGGCTGGTTTGAAGTCTTTGGAAGCTATCTAAGCTCTTCCAGGCCTCGGTGGGTTACTCTCAATTATCAGTGGGAAAGTACACCCTAATTACAGTAACCTGGCACCTAATTATGGGTGTGTACACCTCATTATCCTCCTGCCTTGGCCTCGCACAGATTCGACTTCATCTATGACCTTTTTGAACACGTTTCAAGCCGCAACAACCAGGACACCTTGAAATGTGGAAGCAAACATCGGCGGCCCACGGTCAGCTCGCAGTTCAAGGTCAGTGTCCACTGCTGGCTTTGAGGAATCCCTCGTGGCTGTGATTTTACAAATGGAAAAGAGGAGTTGGGCATATGTGAGGTCTATGAGAATATTTATTTAATTTTGGTTTCTGTTATATCATACTGTTAAACCAGACAGTGCTTTAGATATAAAATAGACTTTTTTTTGCTGAGTCAGAGGAAAACATTTAGATCCTTTTTTAAAAAATAAGAAATAGTTAAGTATTCTAAGCTTTCGAAATAGCAATCTTCTTAAAGCCATTTGAGAGCCCTCTGACTTGTATTTAGAAGCTCACGGGGTGTATTTCTAACCGTGTGTGGATGATTACATTTTTCCCAGGTGTATTTACAGTGTCGTACCTGGGAATATTGACCAAGCGTGTAGTTAAATAGATCGATGACTGTTATCTTGTCCAGATGTTCAGAATTCAGGGAGAATAAGCAACATTCTTATTTGCATTTTAAATACATAAATGTTTTATGTAGTTGAGAGGTAAAGCATATGAAGTCCATTTCCCTAACTTGTCTGTTTTATCCTCAAGTGAAAAATCCCAGTAGGAAGGGAAATGGAGGCACGTCCATCTGCAGGCACTTACTAAATCTGCCCTTTGCAAGGCCGTCTGTCATTGGTCACTCCCGGGGGTGCACAGGGTGCGTTCTGTGGGAGGCCTGTCTTATGGTGTGGGAGGATGAGCTGGGTCTCACCACCGTGGTGAGTACTGGGCAAGGCAGTATGAAGGGCGACTTGACCCTATTAGCAGGACATCTGGACTGTGTGCCAGTCCCTGGGCTGATCACTTGATAGACATTGTGTTGTACACTCCCCACGTAACTCTGTGAGTATGTATTGTCCCCATTTTATAGATGGGGAAACTGAGGTTTAGAGACAGGTCCCACAGAGGACTGAAGCTAGGATTAGACCTAGGTGTGTTTAATTCTAAAACCTAGGCTCTTAATCTTCCGGTGGAGGTGTTCAGTTTTTTTTTTTCTAGAAGGTCAGGTTTACTTGGAGTTGTCCTGAAAGGTTCTGCGAACATTAGAGATTTAAACTGGACTGAGGGTGAGGGAAATGGCGAAGGGTGGGCAGACCTTCCAGGCAGAGCCAAGGACAGGAGAAGAGTCCAGAGACAGGCGTCCGAGTCCTCTCTCTAAGGGCTGTCAATAGACTACAGAGCAACAGCAAGACAGGACACTGTGTGCGAATTTAAGTTGGTACTAAAACACGAAGGGCCATGAATGCCAGGACGTTTTGTCCTCTGAGAAATCCAAAAGCTTTCTGAGCTGGAGAAGTGACTAATCAATATAGTGTTGTAGACAATACACTTTTCTTTAGTAACAAAATTACAAGAAAAAAACAGAGACAGAGATGGAGGGAAAACCAATGGATTAAACAAGACTTAAAAGATATATCAACCAACTCCAGTTCACGAACTGTATTTGCATTCTGATGCAAAAGAACAAACCATTTTAAAATTAGGAAATTTGGAAATTAGGAAATTTGCTGAGCACTTTAATATGAAACGTGAGACCATCGCACATTTTAATATTAGTTTGAGGAATTAATGTTAAATCTTTGCAGATGTGATGACATTGTGGTTAGAAGTTTTAAAGTGTTGCCTTTAGTGATACATACGGAAATATTGATGGGTGAAATAACACGATGCCTGGGATTTGCTTTTCCACGAGAGGTGGAGGTGGTGTATATGGGGACAGGGATCAGATTTTGAAATGAGATTAGCCATGAGCCACAGCTGGTGACAAGGACTCATAGGCTTCTGTTTGCTTTGGTAAATGTTGAAAATTCTCCATAATAAAAAAAAACTTGAAAAAGACAAGAAAGTAGTATTATAGATTGGTCTGGCGTCTGTGGGCCTGGTGATTTGAAGGTAAAAGTGAGAGACTTCGGCTCAGAAACCAACGAAGTGCTGGCACAGGCTGTCATTTTGATGCAAATAATGAATTGGGAGGAATAATTACAGTGAAAGAGTAGATACTTCTCAGCTTTTCTGTCCTAAACATTGAAATATCTTAGGGTTGTTTTTTGTTTGTTAACAGAATGTTTTTTTAAATGGTACTATTTCAAAGGAAGTAATAAATGAGTTTTGTATATTATGGAATAATTTCAATTATAAGGAACTGTAGTATCATTTGCTTTGTTTTATGTTAGAATGATAATTTAATATGAAAAACTCTAAGTTATTATTCCTATGATTTATATTGTTTTGTTTTTTATTCTTGTTTCTGGTAAGTGCCTAGGGTGCTGAGAAATTTAAAGAATGACATAGTAAGAGACTAAATCAACATATACTTTTTCCTTTCTACTAGGACTCACTGCATTCCTTAATGGCAACACTAAGCTCCTCTAATCCTTTCTTTGTTCGCTGTATCAAGCCAAACATGCAGAAGGTAAGATTTATGACAGTCCTCGGCTGAGACCTGGTTTTAGAGGACACAGCCTCCTAGGGGGTGGTTACTCACTGATTTGGTTTCTCCAAAGTCCTCTCATTGTAGATGGTTGGAAATGGATATGACATTATTATAACCTGACATTAAATGAAAAAATGAAAAGGTTCCCTTTGTCCCTTTAGACTTTTAGTGTGCTTTTAAATGATGTCATTAAGCTGTAGGGAAATCTACTTTAAAAGGAAACATTGTGAAGCCTTCACTTTTTTTTTTAAGCATGTGTTTTAAAATTCTTGGAACAAGTTTTAGAGTGTGGTATACCTTTTTAGAAGAAATATTTGGTGTGTTTTTGTGGGTGTTTTTTTTAAGTTTTTTCTTTTTTAGACTTATTGTTAAACCTGATGAAAAGGCTTTAATCTAAGTACTAATGCTGAATTTTAAGTATCTTATAGTTCATTGTAACTAATTAGAAGACAGTTGTGGTTTTAATGTCTAGGCTCTTTGGTTTTAGCTTTTTAAAGTCATAACCTGATTAGAAATAATGTGAGGTTTTTTTGATTTGTTTTGTTTTTTGAGACACAGTCTCACTCTGCCTGGGCTAGAGTGCCGTGGCATCAGCCTAGCTCACCACAACCTCAAACTCCTGGGCTCAAGCGATCCTTCTGCCTCAGCCTCCTGAGTAGTTGGGACTACAGGCATGCGCCACCGTGCCGACTAATTTTTTCTATTTTTAGTTGTTTTGACTAATTTCTTTCTATTTATAGTAGAGATGGGGTCTCATTGTTGCTCAGGCTGGTCTTGAACTCCTGAGCTCAAGCGATCCTCCCACCTCGGCCTCCCAGAGTGCTAGGATTATAGCCGTAAGCCACCGTGCCCGGCCGCAATGTGATTTTAAAAAGGAGAAGCTACCTAAACAAAATATAGTATTAGATATACGTAGTTGCTGAAGCCATGACTAAATGGGTAACTTGCCTTAAAGTGTTATTGAATTTAAATTCTTTTGATTTGGCAAACATTAGCCTCGTGGGACCCTTTCTTAGGAGGGAAAACACTCACGAAATAGTAATTTCAGAAACTCCCTCATGTCGAAGAGCTAGATGCTATCCTCATGAGGATTAAGATGAGAAATCTGATCTCAGCTGTTCCCATGAGACTTGGGTTATATCCTGGCAACTTCACTGATGTTAGATCTTATTTTTTATATTGTTTACTAATTGCCTTTGACTTAATAGTATGTGAATTCCTCATTTAGAGTTGAAAGATGTGTGCTTATAAGAACCACAGTAATGAATTCTCTGTCTCCTAGAGAGGCAAAACTGGGCATCTCGTTAAGAAAGAGTGACCTGTTCAGTCTGTTACTTACTGTGAGGTGTGGGGGGAGCATTTGGCATTTGTGTGACATAAAGTGGGCGAGACTGGTCTTCTATAGAGTATCTGTGCTGACTTAATATGCACCGTTCTGGTATTTTTTTAAAGTACCTCATCATTCCATTTTTCAAATTTCTGTTAAAATCTTTAAGGTTATCACTAAAAATGGCAACGTAAACAATACACAGCTTTTTCTTTTGACACAGTGTAGGAAATTAATAATTAGAAGATCTCTTTCTGTACATAGCAATATGTCACATAAACTGGTTTATATTCCCCTTGCTGTGCTTTAGAAATCCCAGTGGGCAGTACTTACCAGGCGATGTAAACGGGCTTTTGGCCTGTACTCCTGGGAGCTGTGCCTCTCTGGCGGTGTTCTTGACCATTTTTACGATAGGGATAATAATGCCATGTTTCATCCTTCAGATCCTTCAAATGCACAGGTTATTTTTTTTCCAATTTAAAGTCTTGGGTACTGGGATGCGCCTTACTGGGAAGCCGTAGTTCAGTTGGAAGCTTTTTTTCCCTTTCTTCGTGGTCTGAGACGTCATTTTGCAGTTTTACAATCATGGGCATCTTAGATTCCCACCCTGGCGGTGCTATGAGAAGGATAGAAATTTCAGTTTGAAAAACTCAGTGCCCAGTGTTTTTGTTTTCTTTCTTGGATGGCAGAGAGGTAGTTCTTCCTTCAATATTGTATAGCTTTTGAAGTTAAGCCTGCTTGCAAACACTTCAGCAGCCAGAATATTGAAGAAATTACCTCTTTTTGATGTTTGTTTGCCATGCTGAGATTTGATTGCACCTAATTGCTTTGGTTTTTGCATTTTAGAAATGATCCAGTTCTGCCTCATGTTTCCATTTGTGCTGGCCCCCTCTATCCCCTGAATTACGGCATACGCTAATTAATAACACACCAAGAGACGGGCAGTTGAAGACTTGGAAAAAATGTCTTGGTGCCATTTTAAAGGCACTCAGAAAGTAAAGGCAATGGCACAAGAGCTGACTTGTCTGAGGCCTAAGATGTAGGTGTGATTTTAAGTGTCAAGATGCTAATTAGAATATGGAAATATTATTATCAATAAATTAGCATTCATTTGGCTTCATTGAAAATATCGGATTACTGATGACGTGCTATGAACTGTAGATAAACAACTCTCATTTAGAGTTTGGTGTAATTTTCTTCAGTCCAATGATAGATTCTTCTAGAAATTCCACAGGGAAAATCTTGCCTTCTTTCTCCCCAGAGAGGGGAAGGCGTGTTTCTGGCATAGAGGAGTGCGACAGTCTGTCTTCACCTCATTTTGCTTTCCAGCCAGTTCATCAGGAGGGCTTGCGGGGAGGCGTATTGAAATCTGTGTGTAAGTAGGTATTTTGTGCATTATTCAGGGTAAGGATCATGGGTTTTGGAAAATTCTAGAGGTTTTTTGTTTTTTGCTTTTTTCAGATTCAGTGACCAGAAATATAAGAACAGCAGCTATGAAATCCGTGACCTAGATAACTGTGGCATGAGAAAAATTGCAGTACTTGTAGGTGCTTTTGTGCTTTTTAGAGCATATCTGAGACTCCCGCGTTGGCCCAGTGAGTGGGAGCACACACACCCCCCGCGGCTTGCAGGACAGGCTGCCCCCCTCCTTGGCAATTCTTTTAACCCCAGAATGGGCATCTGGGCCTGGGCCTAAAGAATTTAGAAATCCTTTGTGGCTTTTTGTTATTTGGGTTATTTGTTAATTTTTTTTTGATTGTTCTTTGGGTTGTCTGTGTTTTGTTTTGAAAAGCAGGTCCGAAGAGGATGTCTGTACCTGGAATGCGGGAGCACATGTCAAGTCAACCATCACAACATGTGGGCTTTTTTCTTATTTCATAAACAGCCTTTTACTAATCTTGTGTGTTGATAAAAGGCCTCAGTGGGGAGTCCTCAGGGCACCATTATGAAGCAGAAAAGCCCCCCCTCCCCCACTTGAGAGGCGCTGGTCTGCAGCCAGTCCTTGGCCTTGGATGGAATCCTCCACTGAGCTCAGAATTCTCAGAGTTCACAAAGGGCAGACTTCTCCATTAGGTGATTTTTACAGGGTGAGGAGACCTGTTAGCCTTTTTCCATGGTGATTTGCTTAGGCAGTAGCAGTAGCTGGACAGAAGTGCCCCAACCAACAGCAGATTTCTGTGTGATAGACAGCCTGCTTTGCGGCCTCAGAATCTCTCTGCATCCCCAAGGGCGCCCCTGCCTGGTATTTCAGCAAATAAGGTCTGGTTAGAAAAGTCTCTCATTAACATTCCTCAGAAAAGCCCTGAGGGGGCTCAGGACAGAATTAAAGAAGGGAACTGACTGATAAATATCAGGGAAGCCTTGCTGGGTGTGAGAATGGTTGTGAGCCCAGGGCCTTCCCGCAGGGCCAGCCAGGGCTGGGTCAGCCAGGGCTGTCTCTTGGCTTTCGTCCCTTTTCTGTCTTTGGGTTTGCTGTGACAAGGACTTGGGTTCTAGGAGGGAAACATCCTGGGTTCCAGCAGCAACATCTTTAAATTTTTGAGGGCTGGGCGCGGTGGCTCACACCTATAATCCCAAAACTTTGGGAGGTTGAGGGAGGAGGATTGCTTGAGGTAAGGAGTTAGAGACCAGCCTGGGCAACATAGTGAGACCCTGTCTCTTAAAAAAATAAATAAATAAAAAATTAGCCAGGCATGGTAGTGTGAGCCTTAGTTCCAGCTTCCTGGGAGGCTGAGGAGAGAGGATTACTTGAGCCCTGGAGTTTGAGGTCGTAGTGAGCTATGATTGTGTTCTTACACTCTAGGCTGGGCAGCAGAGTGAGACCCTGTCTCAAAATGCATGTATATATATGTGTATATATATTTATATTTAACTTGACATAACAAGACCCTCAAAGATTCAGTATTCTCTAAAAACTCAAGGGCTTAGGTCACCTAAATTTCCCCAGGACTAGGGGCTGATGGAAGAAGGCTTCTAGCACAAGTGGCCTCTTGGAGTAAGGTTTATCTAAGGCTGTGGTCCCCAGTCCCTGGGCTGTGGATGTGTATTGGTCTGTGGCCTGTTAGGAACTGGGCCGCATGGCAGGAGGTGAGCAGTGGGCAAGCTAGGGAAGCTTCATCTGTATTTACAGCCGCTCCCCCCATCCAACGGCCCCGCCCCATCCTGGGAAAAATTGTCTTCCATGAAACTGATGGTCCCTGGTGCCAAAAACGTTGGGGACTGCTGATCTAAGGGAAGAGGGGAGGATGTCTACACTAAGGAGAGCTGTAAACCAGGCCCCAGAGGAGGGAAACCAGGAGCCTGTGGTTGCACTTTAGCCGTGTTTGCTGGAGAGTGGAATATCAAGTGGGAGGATGAAGCTGGAGCCGTGTAGTTAGCCAGACCGCCGTGGGCTTTGTCGGCTTTGATCTTGAAGCCCCATCTGTCCCTGTGCTTCGAGACACAAGGACGAGTAAACTGTCTCACAGGACTTCAGAGGATGTCAGCACCTGTCACTTAAACGAGACCTGTATCTCTTTCACGGTGCTGCATTTTACGTGAGGCTCAGTCCTTCATTCAACAACGTCCTAGACAACTCCTGACCACACACATCAAGTGAGACATTATAGTGTGATAGGATGTTACAGTGTTCCTGTAATGTGACAAGAGCCTTTTGTTTCCACAGGCATAAAAATCTGATGCATGAATTTAATGAATCTAGCACATTTAATCCTAGGCATTTACATTTGTGCAATCCAGGTGCTGTTATCTCCTTTTATGCATCTTATTTCTCGTTAGCCTTACTAGGCTTTCTTTTCGGCAACCCTCCACATTTCTTATTAGGATTAGGCTTCTCTGCCCTAATCCTATTGGTGAATAAGGTATTCCACCATACAGAAGTCCTGCCCGGGTACGGCTCTGCAGAGCCTGTCTTTTCCTTTGTGCCTGCTGCGTAGCTCAGCGGCCAGGCTGTTGCAGTGCTCGGTAGATGCTGAATTGTTCCTAAAGGTGCTAATACACTGCAGAAGTGCTCCTGGGGCACGAGTGCTCAGCTTTGCCAAAGATGAAGGCTTGTGCCCTGTCTTTAATTCTCATTGCCACAGGTTCCCTTTTAGTTGATTTAATTTATTATGTATTGGGTGTGTTTTTCTCTTTTGAGCATCTTTGATTTGTGTAGTTGCGAGTTACCCTAGGAACATACCGACATGGTTAGTTCTGGGGCGATATCCTTAATCTACACAAACCTTTTTATGCTAACATGAAACTTCACGCTGTCTACCTGCCTCAGCTGACCTCGTCTCAGACATGGCCCCGCTAGGGGTCAAGGCCCTTTTGGAAAAGCCAAACCCAGCACCGGGGGTTCATCCACAAACACCTCTTCATCCGGGACTGGTGCTTCATACACCAATATACCCATCTCTCAATGGCGTGTTCCCCCAAAGGCTTTCGTTATCTGCCATGACTGGGCGAGGAGGTCTGGGTGTGAGGATCCGCCACTTGACAAGGGCTTAAACTGAAAGGTCAAATATTGAATTTTAACATTTTGCTTGAACATGCTGGAATTATAGATCATTTACTCAGTGCAAACATTATCTATTGCTGTATTTCATTGACTTTAAAATTCCCTGCGTATAAAACTCACCATTGTTTACCTGTCGGTGTGGAAGCAAAGGCTCCACCTGTTAGGCTAGGAGACCGTGCTTTCTTATCACTCTCGCTTGTTGCTTTGAAATGGAGGTCATTCATCCCCCGCAAACATGCACTTTGCCGCTCTGTTTCCAGGCCTTTCTGCAGATAAAATAACTTTCTGTTTCACCAATGGATCTGTAGTATGGTATTTTGGCTACACTTAAAGGACAGCTGGACTCGATGAGAGTGGTTCCAGTAGTGTCCATAATTTGCAAAGATAGTGTGAAAAGCTATGATGAAATTCACGCATATCCAGGTGCTGGGTTACAGCTGGTGGTGGCTGCTTAGACAGCAGTGAGTCTGAGACGCATCGGATTTCAGGCATGTCCGCATGGGAACATATTTGCATTAGCAATTCATGAAATATGGTCTAGTTCTCTCTTTTAAATGTCCCGCAAACACATCGTCCTCCCTCTTCCTAAATAACCCTTAGAGACAGAATTTATTCTTTCCTTTACACCTAATGGCAGCTTGTGGCTTGTTTGCTTTCTTTTTTAAAGCCTTTATTATTTATGGGAAAGATCTTATTTGCACTGAATGAAATCTGCATTTCTGCATCTTCCATTCACTGGTTTTCACTGGCCATTTGAGATTAAAGTGAAAATGTCAGATATTCATTCACATGAGTGTGTCAACTATTTTAAAGCTCTTATTTTCCTGCTCCAATAAATAGCCTCCAGAGCATAATTTCATCTCAGAATTTTCATTCAAACAGCACACTATGCAATATGTTCTCAAGGCTCTTATGGGTGATGGGCGTTTGTAGAGCTTTGCTTGCCTTTTTACTGAATGTGTTTGTTTTCATGTTGTTTATTTTTTTGTTTCTTCCTTTGTGACTATCTTCCCACTGCTGCATTGACTGCTACCCTACCTGCCCCAGCCCCAGCTGCCCCTGCTGTTGCTCCAAGAGCCCGCTAGGTTACCTGCAGAGCCTGGGTGACTCATTCATGTTCTGCACCAAGGCATAGGAGGCTTGACACCAGCCCTGCCAGGGCACAGGGAGTCAGGGGTGCTCTGGGTCCAGCACATTGAGAGACACCATAGTCCTGTTGGTGTGGGAAGGGGATTGCAAAGCTGCCCAGGTGCAGGAGCCCAAAAAGCATGGGATGAAATAGATCAAAGGTGTACAGCCTTGTGTGGCTGGGGGGTTATTTCCTCGTCTCTAATGTGCTTATGTTGACAGTACTGACGTAGGAGGATGGTTTTGTGTATTAGATGAGATCCGCTGGACATGAAACGCTGTAAGTTACTATGTGCAATAATGCATTCTTACATTGTACGTTCAGGGTGGATAACGCACTCGACATTTTTACAGTTCGCTTCATTTTCATAAGTTTAACCTCAAATTTAAGCTGAATCACAAGAAAATCTAAGACTGTTGTCAAACCTTGTCCCTTTTGAGTTTAATTTTAAATCGCATACCTCTGACAGACTGCCATAAATAGCCTTTTAAAATTTTCTTAATTTCCTTTAGTCTTTGACATCGCTATGAGATAAACATTTTTATTTCAATCTCTAAAAATTAATAGACTTTAATTTTTAGGACATTTAAAACTTGACAGAGGCCGGGCACAGTGGCTCACGCCTGTAATCCCAGCACTCTGGGAGGCCGAAGCGGGTGGATCGCTCAAGGTCAGGAGTTCGAAATCAGCCTGAGCAAGAGCGAGACCACGTCTCTACTAAAAATAGAAAGAAATTAATTGGCCAACTGAAAATATATAGAAAAAATTAGCCGAGCATGGTGGTGCATGCCTGTAGTCCCAGCTACTCGGGAGACTGAGGCAGGAGGATCGCTTCAGCCCAGGTGTTTGAGGTTACTGTGAGCTAGGCTGACGCCAGGGAACTCTAATCCAGGCAACAGAGTGAGACTCTGTCTCAAAAAAAAACTTGACAGAAAATTGGAGCATGTGTTAATACAGAGAGTTCCCACATTACGCACGCCCCCCAAATACCACACACAATTTCCCCTTTTATTAACATGTTGCGTTAGTGTGGTACATTTGTTGCAGCAATGATAAACCCATGTTGCTGCATCATTTTTCAAGTCCAGAGTTTACATCAGGAGTCCACTGTCTGTGTTACACGGCTCTTTGGGTTTTGACAAAGACATATTGTCTTGATGTGTCGAAGTGCCAAATGTTCATAGTCTGTTCATAATGTGATGAACGTTTATTTGGAGTTGTATTTTGCAAGAACAGGGGTAGTTTCTGATTGGCCAAAGGGTGAAGCACTGAGAGTAAAGTTTCTGTTGCACGCAGTAAAATGTGAACTCTGTAGAAGAGATGAATGGAAGAACAAGGAGGGCAAAAGCATCAACTTGGGAGCTAGGACTTGTTAGAGTCGTCCAGACTGTCAGCTCCCTCGACGCCTTCCTACATTCAGTGAGTCTGACGCTCTTTGGGGATGGTTCCATTTCCTCTGCACAGTTACTGGAACGTGCCCACTTGGCATTCAGGAACCTTCAGCCATTCTTCAGTTCCCACTTGGCTTGACCATCTCCTGCAACTCGAGCACCCATGGCCAGCATCTTCCTTGACTTTTAAAAACGTCTCCTACAGAAACCTATAAGAAGGCAACTTTACCTTTGGAGGAAATTTTAGCAAGGGAAGCATTGAAGCAACCATTCTTCTGCCTAAACAAAACAATCCCAGTCAACCCCTCAGTGGTCACTTCCATCCTGTTTACCGAGTTGGCATGGCAACTATTCAGCAGCTCTGTAAGATCAGGGTAAATAGCCATCAGTGAAGCTCAGCTCGGGGGCGGAGTGTTGTTCTCCTTCTGGGGTGTATTTTCTGAGATCATGACTAAACTGCTTGATTTTGTCCTGGAAGATTTTCTTTAAAAAAATTTTAGTAGATTATCTTTTAAAATCAAGAATCTTGGGGTCCTCAAATGTATTTACACATTTGTTGGTGTGTGTAAGATGCTTAGTTTGCTCCTACAGTCAAAAATATCTTCAGCAATTACTATCCCGCCAGCCTTGCCAGGCTGGACTTCCTTTGAGTAGAATCAGGAATGAATTAAGCAAACACAGCCCAAGACACCACATAAAAGGCTGGGAACACCAGCGAGCTGAAGAAAGCCCGTTTTTGTGTCTGTCAGCTTAGATGCTCGCAGCCCGGACTGCTAAAGATGCAGCCGTTTACAGTGGACAAAAACTGAAGGGGGGAGACCAAACCAAAGGTAGGGGTTTTTATCTTGTTTGTTCTACTTAAAAGTTTCATGTACCTTGCCACGATGGTAGTAGAGTAAAATTCTGCAGAGATCAAACACGAGAGGAACAGACTTTGCCGTTTCTCTAAGAACCAGAAGTGTTTGGTTTCTAAACAGATGGGTAAGTGCTGATGTCGATTGTGCGCAAATTTGAACTGCTAATCCTTTGTAAAAATGAAGAACTTGATCCACTGATGATTTAAGGCATTGATAATGCAATGTATTTTTAGGTGGAATTCACTTTTTATAGGAAAAATAATTTTTAATAGCAGATCGAAAAAAGGAAATTAGTGGTGGTCTCTTTTGTTTGAACTCGTTATCTCAAAGTGTCTTTCTTTAAAAGCTTATGCACTTCAATCATAGAGCTTTTCCCTGCCTTGTGCTTTGTAGAAACTTTTAAAGAAATCTGCGCAGGAGTAATCTCTTTTTAAAATTACGTTGTAAACCGGTTTATATGCAAGTATGGAAATGTGAGAAGTTACAGGAGTTGAACGGTCATCTGTTGAATATTATGGGCTTGTTTCACACATGCAGGCACAGGCCAGGATTTTGTAATCAGCCTGGAAAAACCTGATGAGGCACATTTTGTTGGGATTCTCTTATTCCCCAAAGTAGAGATCCCCCCAAAAAGAACAAAATAGTGACGAAAATGTTAATCTCTGCCTCGCCCCCAACATGGGAATAGCGTTCAGTTGATGTCTATTCAGTTGCTAAATGCGCCCTGGGAGGGAGTGGATGTTTTCATTGTGAAGGGCGCCTTTCATATGAAATTGAGCTACATTTGAAAGAAATGAATAATCATGGGACTGACTGCTATGTGGCTAAATCTGCTTTTATTAAATAGATAAGATTTCTGGTACTAAGTGAAAACCAAGTGCTTGAATGTTTTGTTTTTGCCATCAATTTTTAAAAGTAATTAACCTGACATACACTTATTACCCTCCTAAGAGAAAGGTGAAGTGCAAGTCATTTTACAGTCTAGTATCATGTATTCCTACCTCTTTGACAGCATTAAACCGGGTTTTCTCATTCCTCACTTCTGTTTACATATGTGGATCCCCGGCTCCAGAACCCCGTTGCTATTTGCAAGAGAGCTTGGGCGACAGAGCACAGAAATAGTTCCCTCTTTCCGATGAACGCCACGGCATGTTAAAGAACGCATAGGGGAAGATGATGCAATCAGAGAGAAGACCCCAGCCCCTCCCTCCTGGGCGGCGCCAGTTGCTAAAATGGTGTCCCCATCCCTGCAGCGTCTGGCGCTGTGTTTTTACTGTGGCTGATCGTGAGGAACTTCTGGAATAGTGTCCAGTCGGAATGGCAGCCCCAATCCCACGTTTGAGCCACCCCCGTGCCCGCCATCCCTCAGTCACACGCAGGCTGAGATTTTTTTGATCCCCCAGTGTAAGTTGTCACGGGCAGCCCCCTCGGTGTGTGATTGCTGGTAGTGACTGCTCTAAAGCTCACGCTGCTCACCCAGCAGCTGTGCAAAGGACCAATTCCCAAGTCCCCGTCAGCCTCCCAGTGTTATTCCCCTGGAAGACTGGAGTAAGGGGCCAGGTTTGAGCCCCAAGGCCAGACACAGGGGCTGGGGGAGGGTGGCTTGCCGCTTCAGCTCAGGGTCTAAAGCTCCCTTGAGTTTTCTCTCATCCCAGTAGATGGTCTCCCTGCCTCTGCCTCTTCTCAGCTTTTCACTGTGTTCTCCTTTGACCTGGGGGGAGTTTTCTTGTTCCTTTCTCAGGCCGCTTCTTTCCCTGACACCCAAAAATACACTACAAGGAATAGTTACAACAATAAAAATGACACCACATAGCTACTGGGTTTTGCTTCCACCTCTCCCTGCTACAAAGGCGTATTGATTTATAAAATATTTGGAAAATATGTGAAATATTTTAAAAATTGTAGTTGCCCACAATTTCTCCATCCAGAGACAATCCTGTTTACATTTATTGTAAATATACTTTTTTCTTTAAATTCTGTTTACATTTGTTGTATATATACTTTTTTCTTTAAATTGGGATCTTAGTTATCTTAATTTTGTAACCTATTTTTTTAACTTAATATATCTTGAAACATTCTTATGTATTTTTTATGGCTATAGGATTCTGTCAGTGGCTATACTTTAAAAATAAGATTTTTATTATTGGATTGTTTATTTGTTGTTGCAAACAATGCTGCCGTATTGTTCATGTGCACAAATACTGTTTCCTTCTTTCAAGTAAATTCTTGAAAGTTTACTTTCCAAATCAGGGTGTGCACATTGTAATGACTTTGTATACAGATAGACATAACCAAATTGCTCTTGTTAAGACTAACAACAAACAGGAAACATTTTGTGCAGTGTATATAACAATGGATACATAGCCTTAATATATAAAGAGCCCTTACAAATCAATAAGAAAATGGCAAATGTTTTAGTAGAAAAGTAAGTAAAACACATCAACAAGAAATTTTCAAGAGTTAAAATGCAAGCAGAAAATAACCTGCCGTTCTCATTCTCAACAGTGTAATCAACGAAGTGAAACTTAATGAGGTAATTTTGCCAATGTGAGGATTGAAAGGGATTTTTAGTTTTGTGGGGTGTTTTTTGTTGTTGTTGTTGTTGTTTTTTAAGAGATGCGGTCTCACTATATTGTCCAGGCTGGAGTGTAATGGCTATTCACAGACACTATCATGGTGCACTGCAGCCTCGAACTCTTGGGCTCAATAGATCTACCTGCCTCAGCTTCCAAAGTAGCTGGGACTACAGGCATGCACCACCACTCTTGGTGCTTTTAATTGCTTTTAATAATACTTCTGGAAGCCTGTGACTATTTGAAGAAATTGTCATTAATGTACTCTGCTGCTGGGAGTTTAAATTGTTGCAGCCTTTTCTGAAGGACAGTCTCATCTTTTCTTTTTTTTTCTTTTTAACTTTTTCTTGCCTCCCCTGGGAGACAATACAGAGATATAGACACACACACACACACACACACACACACACACACACACACACACACCCCTACTGCAAAGGGAGGGGAAGTAAGGACAAAAAGGAATGTGACTGGGCTCTCCCCCTCCCCCCAGCAATCTTCTCTTCACTGCTAAGCGTTTTTTAAAAGGAGTCCCTGACTCTTACTTCCAGTGCTGTGCGATCAAAACTGCCCTTGCCCCCTTTCTGCTGAAAGCTTCCCAGTGTACTTTCTCTCTGCCCT
The DNA here is from genome assembly GCA_963574885.1 of Lepilemur ruficaudatus. Lineage (NCBI taxonomy): Eukaryota > Metazoa > Chordata > Mammalia > Primates > Lepilemuridae > Lepilemur > Lepilemur ruficaudatus. The sequence continues at coordinate 9,316 of CAUYRT010027888.1, read as the reverse complement.
GCCCTCTTAATCCCCACCCCCTACCCCCAGGCCTGGGACACCGCAAACCACCCCTCCTTCCTGACACCTCTCTGACCAATCCCCCCTCCCCTTCCCGCCTTTGACTGGTTCCTCTAGATGTAGGCATGGGCTCTGCTCTGCCCTCACCTCCTCCCTTGCCGGCTCTGAAAGAACGCTTCTCTCCTTCAGCTCTGCGCTAGGTGAGTACCTCCTCACTGGGTGTTTCCAGCCAAAACTCTCCTCTGAGCTTTGCCCTCACAGCCTACTTTAGTTAGTAAGCTACTTTTCCTCTAGATTTTCTGGTTCTGCACTGGTCTGCTTCACCTGTCCTGCCCTTTGAATTGAAATGTGAATAATTAAATTTCACACCCTTTCCTTCCGACTCAGCCACCTCTCAAACAGAGGATTCTTGCTTAACCATTCTCTTGTTTATCAGGTTAAGGTAAGGGGTTCTCAGCCTTGGTACTACTGACATTTTGGACCAGACAATTAATTCTTTGTTGCTGGGCTCTATCCTGTGCTTGGTAGGATGTTTAGATGGCAGCAACAGCCCCTCTTCCAAATGTCTCCAGACATTTCCAAAGACCCCCCAGGGAGCAGAATTGCACTGTCTTCAAAACCACTGGGTTAAGGTGTCGATGTTCCTGGTTTTTATTCTTATTTTTCATTTGCTTTCAGTAAAAATAGCATCTACATACATGAACTTTTAGTGTAGCATTTGTTACTGCTTTTAACCATGTATTTTACTAATAAACATATGGTGAAAATAGAAAACTGTGTACCATTAAACATTTCCCAGATGTATGTTGTCATTCAGTTAAACATAAATTGTTTCCTTTCCTGGTAAGTAGTGTTAGGAAATGTAAAATGGGGGGGTTGTTAATATCAGTCTGCCTTGCACGATTGTGTGATTACTGTGTGCTATCCACTTTCTCAGATGAATGGCTGTCCTAGTTTCAGCTACTCTGAAAGGATAAAACAGCTCATTAAAGTGTGCCAGATGCTTCATTTGTCAGCATTTCACTTAAAAGGGAGTACTGTTTAGCTTTGGAACTATCCTGGGATACACACAAAGTTTGCCCCACAAAATTAAAGAAAAGTGGTCCTGTAAAGATATTGTGGCATCTTTTCCCCTCCACGTTTACGATGGTGAAAGATTCACTAGCAAACAGATGTTTTAGATCCCTTTAGATAAACGTGAGCATGAAGTACAAATAGGCATAATGAATTTGGATATCTGAGATTTCAGTTTTTGAGCCAGTAGGCAAGGGACCATGGTTTGAATATGAAATCTTTTAGGCACACTTCGGTGTTGTTTTCTTAGGGGACAGCATAGTTTAAATGAGGTTATTACAATAGTTAAGTAGAAGACTAAGACAAAGTTTGCTGAGACAAAAAGAAAGAAATCCCACCGGATTAGGAGAGCCAAATGGAAAGCATTGTTGCTATGTTAATTGTGGTTGGAGGAAGAAAAATTAGCCTACCTTCTCTTTTTTTTTCCTCTTTCTTTCCTTTTTTTCTTTTTCTGGTATTAACTCTGAAATGTTGGCCTATGCATTTGATTCATCGACCGCATCACGATTCCAGTAAAGTTTGAGCTAGTCAGTTTACATTCTACCGCAAGGACACACAGCAGCTCTCACAGGCTTTTAATCAGAGGTGCCTTGCAAATTAGGGCAATGAGGTGCTTGTGGAGGTGGAAGGGCAGGTTGGACCTGATTGTGACATCATTTGACTTGGATTTCCAGGGTTCTATCACGGCCTGCAAGCACTCAGGCCAGGTATCAAAGGAACAAAGAGGAGTACACGCTGCAAGGCTCCAGCTGCCTGTGTCTGAGACCAGCCGCTGTTTGCAGCCTCGTTGCATCAGCAGACGGGCCACTGCTGTTCAGATGCTCCTGCTGTCTGGGGCGTGCTAGCGGTATTTCCTGGTTTCCACAAACTAGGGGGCTCTGCCACCGTCCACAGAGTTAAAGCCTTTTCCTTCCCATGCTTAATTAAAAAAATTAACCACAATACAATTGCCGCTTGTTCATTACTCACCTTGCCTGCTCACAGCTCATCCTTCTTGTTCCAGCATGTTGCTATAAAGCACTTATATGATTGAGAAGGCGGGTGGGAAATATTCAAAGAGCCTTTAGGAACTAGCCCGGGTGCACAAGCCTTTTTTGTTCTTCGTGCAGGTCATTTTGGGAAAGGGGCAGTTTGCATGCCTGGAACACACATTGCGTTCTATTGGGTGCTGTGGGAACTAGAAATGGCCCTTACCTGTGTGTATAGATCAACAGACACATTTGAGAGTTAATTCTAGTGAGCGGTTGGGGGCAAAAAAATAGAGGAATTGCTGAGCAGCTCATGTCTAAGTTCTGGTTTTTCTTTATGTATATATATTTTTAGTTGGCCAATTAATTTCTTTCTGTTTATAGTAGAGACAGGGTTTCGCTCTTGCTCAGGCTGGTCTCGAACTCCTGAGCTCAAACGATCCTCCCCCCTCGGCCTCCCAGAGTGCTAGGATTACAGGCGTGAGCCACGGCGCCCGGCCAAAGTTCTGTTTTCATTCATACGTCACCGACTGGCCTCAATCTTGGTTCATGAGGTCAAAACATTGATGGGGCAGATGCACAGACCGATCCGGGGTAGTCACCAGCATGTGATGTGTCATAGTAACGTTGCCAAACAGTGTTCACCACTGTGGCTTGTCCCACGATTTTGTCGTGTAAATCACAAAATTTAAACTCTACCCTACGTGTATCCCCACTAGCACAGGGACTCTACAGCAATTTATTTAGCAGGGCCTGTTTATTTGGATTTTTTGGGGTTTTTTAAGCCTATTCTGGGGCTAATGGCATATTTTCATAATTCTCAAAGAGCAAGTTGGTTCTGTTTGCCTGGCGCATAAAGCCACCTGTCCTGTGGACAATATATGGTTAACAAGAGGATACAGCAGGTTACCCTTTAAACATTTCTGGAGTAGAGTGATTGGTGAGGCTGTATCTGGAAGCCGTGCACCACGACAGACTGAACTTCACCTGCCACGGGTCACTGGTCTGTCACTTAAGTACTCGGTTTTCTCATCAGTGAAGTGAGGACAGATGTCACCCATTTTGTAGGGTGGGTACGAGGATTAACTGTGAGCTTGTCTGTAAAACTCCTGGCTCAGACTCTGGCACGTAGTCACCACGGCTGGCCATGGTGGCTGATAAACAACAGTGGTCGTAGTCATCACATGGCAAGAAGCCGCCCAGGGGTCTTGGTAGAGAACTCTGATGCTCAGTGTGTGGCTATCCCAGCAAAAGAGCTGTTCATTTCCTCTCACGATCTGTCATTTGAACTTATTTTCATTTGCTGAACTCAGCAGCACATCCTCAAATAGGATTTGGGGACATAACATCCCTTTTAGGGTCGATGTAGAGAAAGACAAATTTATGGAAAAAGAATTATCAGAACCCTAAAAACTATTAGTTAAATCCAAGGACGTGGTAAATGTTAAATAAAGCAAATTGGATCACTAAAGGGAGTGGATAAAATATGTTATTCTAAGGACAGATGAGAAAACTGTCACTTGTACAGCCTTCTACTTCCTGCATCTTGGACTTAGGAGCATGAACTCCCTCATTCTCTTTCTCTATTTTTAATCCCTTTTATTTTTTAACATCGTGATTCTTCTGTGGAATAATCTTCAACCTAAAACTCTTTTGTACTAATTCTCGGGCATCAGTGTCTTGGAGAAAAGTGCCAGGCTGCAGATGAAGCCAGTGTGACTTGTCACACATCGGACCCTTTGCTGAAGTGGGGTGCTGGGGGGTGGGAGAGGAGCACCCAGACTTAAGCAGCTGGCGTCACGCGGCTCAGAAGCCTGGCCTCACAGTCTGGGTTGGATGCCACAAAGCTGAGCCTTCACCGCCCGGCGCCCAGCTCTCCGGGAGTCCAGTGTGGAGAGTCCTAGAGGGTTCCCCAGGATGGGAATAACCTGGCCTTTGAGTGTCGCCTGACCTCCTGTTTCCTAGCAACTCACGGCTGCTCGGTGGAATATTTTGTGGTGTTTCTAATTTATACTTAACAGATATTGGCTGCGATCTAAGGCTGGCTAATTTCCCATTATGACTTGCAGGCAGCCACTTTACTACATGAATAAGCAAGAGAAGGGACTCCTAGGAAGCTGAGCTCACCAGTAGCCCAGTCCCGCCAGGCCTTCGTGCCTTCTGGAAAGCAGGATTTACCAAGGACTTGCCAATACATTAGCATTTATCTCAGCGCAGACGGTATTGAGCAGTTTTCAAGGAAAATTCACCGTTTGATTTTTTTTTTCCTGGTATCTCGGTATATATTTGTGCATATTTATAATTCACTGTATCTGCGATCACAGAAGTAACTCTGTTCTTATCTATATATTTTTAAGCAAATGGAGAGTGGTCACTTCATCTCAGCTCCTTCCTGTAGAAATGGGATGATGGGCTGGGGTGATTTCTCAGGCCCCTTCTAGCACCCCATTAACCAGAACCTGATGACCTTGTGCTCTCTCTAATATTTGACATGTTTGGCGACTGGGTGTTGGACTCATATTTTTCTGAGTTGCCATTTTCACACTTTTTGTGACAGTTCAGACTCCTCAGTCCTAGTGTGGTTCCTTCTTTATCTATCTTGGAGAGCCATTGTTTTTCTCTATATCGTGATCATTGTCTAGACACAGACTTACACGCCCCCGGGGGCATATCTCACCATGCTATTAGCGTAGCATTATAAAAATCGTCATTCTGGCAAAGCACTGCGGGTCTCCCAGCTTTGGGCCTCGGGGACTCTGGCCTCCGGATGGGTGCAGCTCTTGCGTCCTGCTCTCCTGCCCGCCCAGCACCCTCACTGCGGTGACGCAGCCCTGCGATTGTCAGCGCCACGGCCCTTTCAGCATTTTAATGACGGATTTGGGCCTCCTTGCCAGCGTCTGCAAAGAGGGACAGCCGCCCCCCTAATTTGTATTTCTCAGCATGATCTTTCGGAGCGAGTGAGAATAAAGGGGGTGGTGACCTGCTCAATACGGTGGACGGAGGAGTGGAAATGGAACAGTGATGAATGGAGCCAAGATTGCGGTTTAGTTTGGCGAGATAGAAAGGTTTCATTAGGTTCATTAGATAAAACGGTGACACATTACACCCAAGCGGGGGGCCGCTCTGTGAGGGTTTCCAGATGGGAGTGATGCTGAGGCCTGAACCTTCGGCTGTCTGGCCAGGGCTTTTGGTCTGACTGGGGACAAATCTTTAGACCCTCCACGCCTTTCTCTTCCTCTGGGTTTTTCTGAAAGTCTCTTTCAACATACTTTAGTTGATGCCTAGGGTCCATTTTTCTTTTAAATGTTGAATTACTAAACCCCTAATTTTAAATTCATGCAGCCTAGTTGAAATGTAACGTTTGTCCCTCCGACCCCATCTCCCATCCTTCCAGGATGAGTGAACTTGCTCTGTTCCCCACGCGGACCTCTCAGCCCCATGGTGCTCTTGGTGCTCCCGTCACTCCCCTTTGGAATTTCATTTTTTCCTTGCTCCAGTTGGTTTATTGGTGAGATTTAAGAACTGTTTTCTAATTGCAGCATAACATACATATGAAACAGCAAGTGCTCCAGTCATGTGTCCAGCATTGAATGACACCAAAGTGGACACAGGCGTGTAACCGTGTCCCCAGTGGGGAGGAGGTGGGGAGCCGCACAGCCCCGAGCTGATGGCCTCTCTCAAATCCCGGGGCTCGCTGGCCTCTGCTCCGTCCATTGCCAGCCTTTCCTGGGACAGCGTCTGCTCTGTCTCACGTTCCACAGGCTTGCTGGACCATGCCAAGACATGTGCTGTGATCGATTATAGGACACCTCTTTGCCAGCCTGGGAGGCGGCCCCCCCACTTGTCCCTAACTCTCCTCGACCCCTTCCCACACCCCTGGACCTGATGTCAGCCTTCCCATGCCAGCCTGTGAGCTGACCTGCCATCAGCCAATGCACCCTCCCGCCCCGCCGGTGCTCTCACTGCTTCCCCTGTGTTAGACCTCACTGTATTTTGAGCGCTGTGTTCCTGAGACCCCGGCCCGGGTCACCTGGGCACTGGCCGCTTCAGGTGAGCACATCACCTGCTGATTCTCACCGTGGCCGGGCCACCGGGCTCCTGTATTCTGTCTTTGATTCTGACTTATCTGGCCTGGTTTTGCACTTGCCCTCTGCCTCATGATGTCCATCTGGCTTTGGCGTCACGTACCAGCTCATGCCACCACTGCTGACCTCCGTTCCATACTGATTCGCCTTCTGAATAATTTTGAGCTCACAGTATTAACCGCTAAAGAATTTTAAATTATACACCAACCTTGCAGTGTCTCTGTGGATCTAGATGTTACGGAGGGTTGAGGTCCTTCACCATGGGGTCCCCTACTTCCCAGGGGTAATCCATCCCTTCCTCCACGGGACCTCTTCTGTCTCCCAACAAGCTGTACAAGTATGTCACACACACCCTCAGTCTCCCTCTGGGTGGGCTCCAACTCTCAGCAGTAGTACAGAATAACTCTGCCAACAGTGGCCTATGCATAGCACACTTAATAAGAAACATTTGTTTAGAGGCTCCACAATATCAGGGCTTCAAGTTGATGGCATCTGCAAGTCTCTTGGTTCTTCCTCAAGGTTGCAAAGTGGCTGCCATAGCTGCAACCATCACATTCTCACATAACACTGTCACTCAGTTTTTTTCAACAAGTTTTTTCTGAGTACCTGTTATGCTTTTGGGACACATCTCTGAATAAAGCAAACAATGATCTTTACCTCTTAGAGTAAACATTAATCCTGGAAAGAATCAGGGTTGGGCTAAAAGGGACTCCTCTCAGGGGTTCCTCTCCTTTTATTAGGAAGGAAAATCTTTCCCAGAAGCCCCTTGGCAGTTTTGCCTCACACCTTCCTGGCTTCTCTGCTCGGTTCTGGGGCCAGGACTGGGTCCTGTGGCTGTCTCGCTCCACAGGAAGCTAAGAAAGTGAATACCTGGCACAGGTGAATGAGTTTGCAGGGTTGGCTTGCAATGATCTCATCGCCGGGACAGCCGCCCTGAGTCCAGTTGGAGCTACTTCAACAGGGGGCAGCTGGTGGACCCCGCTAGGGAATAAAACTTTAGATGAAGAGCCAAGTAGAGGGAGATGGAAAGAGAATTTCTATACAAAAATGTTTGGATTTTATCTTGTGTACAGTTTAGAGAATTTTTAACAGGGACGTGATATCAGGTTTTCTGAATAGACATTTAATGCTTATGACAGTTTTGAGGAAGGATTTAGATAAATACGCTTTCCTTATCCATTGGGCCCGATTTGATGTTAACGAAAAGAGAAAGAAGACTAGTACTTTATGCAAAATTACTGACTACTATTACAATAATGGTAGATTTGTGTACACACTAATATGAAGAAATATCTTACAAGCATTACGCAAAATTGACACTGGACCTTCTAGGACAACACTTCTTAAAAAAAGGCAAAAGAGCAGTTTTTCATTTTTTATTAACAATTCACAGGGGACTGGTACTTTTCAAAAATATAATAAAAACGATGCAGCTATGTCAGATGGTCGTTAAAGTTCCTAAATGCTTATTCTTACTTTTGGCATCGGTCTCACCATAGATGGGCGCCCATCCCAGGCCACACTTGGACTCCTCTTCTGGTTTTCCTGGGAGGACAAAGATCACGGAAGCTGGACACAGGTCCTAGTGCCCAGTAGTTGTGTGGCCTTGGGCAAGCCACTCCACTTGTATCTGTGTCTCTGCATGTTTAATAGAATAATATTTCTGTCTTGTCCACTGGCCTTAGTAGAGCTCTTTGAGATTTAATTAAGATGAATAAAAATCCTTGGTACATACTAACCCATATTTAGATATTAAGTGTGGCCAGGTGTGGTGGCTCACACCTGTAATCCCAGCACTTTGGGAGGCTGAGGCGGGAGAATCTCTTGAGCCTGGGAGTTTAAGACTTGCCTGGATTAACACGGCAAGATCCCATCTCCGCAAAAGATTTTTAAAAAATTAGTTGGGTGTGGTGGTGCTTGCCTGTAATCCCAGCTACTCAGGAGGCTGAGGCAGGAGAATCGCTTGAGCCTGGGAGCTCAAGACTACAGTGAGCTATGATTGCACCTCTGCACCCCAGCCTGGGTGACAGTGCGAGACCCTGTCTTTAAAAGAACTGCCATTATATGCAGTTTCGCTTTTAATTCAGGAAGGAGACCATAGCTTTCCTTTCAGTGTCGCAGATTAAACCTCAGCTCCACCCTTGGAGATCCAAGGGTTCCCCCGTTACAGGAGTGGGTGCCACAGGAAAGCCCCCCGGTGCCTTGTCTCCAAAGAGGGAGTTGGTGTTCAAGGAGTGAATCCTGGGACCTGCCCTCAGGGCTTCCTGAGAAAGGGTCTCCAGAGGGGGAAGGGAAGCCAGCAGAGTGCTGCGGTCCATGCATGTGGCCACCGAGATAGGAAGGCAGAGCCAGAGCTACAGGTGCAGGGGTGTTAAAGGCAGGAAACCAGGGAGGAGTAAGAATGGAAGGAAGAAGCTACGTAGGAGGGCGGGCTTGTGTTCTGAGAGCTCAAGGAAGCATTCCACCAAGTGTTCAGGCCATTTGTGGGTTTGGAAGCAAGTCTGTGGCAGGGCACAGTGGCAGCTGAGATTCAAGTGAGCGAATGTCCCCCGGACAATTCAAGGGAAGGGCTTGTACTGAGCGCTGGAGAGCTGTTAGGCACAGCCTAACCCAAGCATGTCCTTGCCAGTTCTTGGGGAACAAAGGATCCATGTGTGTGCCCCATTTGGGCCTGTCTAGCTCTTCTGGCTTTGTTACGGATTGCCCAATGTGGCTCTTTTTCATCGTTCCCGTGGGCACCAAAGATACCGGCTTCAACAGTTGAAAACAAAAGAATAAACTTAACAACATAGGAATCTTTGGGGTATCTTTGGAAACTAAATACAAATGTGTTATGAAAAATAAATTTTTTTTTTTTTTTTTTGAGACAAAGTCTCGCTCTGTTGCCCTGGCTAGAATGCTGTGGCGTCAGCCTAGCTCACAGCAACCTCAAACTCCTGGGCTCAAGCAATCCTCCTGCCTCAGCCTCCCAAGTAGTTGGAACTACAGGCATGCGCCACCATGGCCAGCTAATTTTTGCTATATATTTTTAGTTGGCCAATTAATTTCTTTCTATTTTTAGTAGAGATGGGGTCTCGCTCTTGCTCAGGCTGGTTTCGAACTCCTGACCTTGAGCGATCCGCCCGCCTCAGCCTCCCAGAGTGCTAGGATTACAGGCGTGAGCCACCGCGCCTGGCCTGAAAAATAAAA